>JAUMHB010044642.1:0-17806 GCA_032359685.1 Pittosporum tobira
TGGTTTCACACTCCGAGTACTCTATTTTTTTATGGGGGAAGGGAGGATTTGGACCCGGCACCTTATGGTAAACAAAGTATTTAGATTTTATGATATCCTTTATACTATTAAACATACAAGTTTCAATGTGTTAAAATTAAACTATGCAATCATGTATGGCGGAGCGAAGTGGAACTCCATATAATCAATTAAACAAATAAAATGCATAACCTCCAAAATAAAATATATATGTCATGGTCATTTGACTTTTAACAATTATATAAAACATTTTAAATAAACTCACAAGAAATTCGGAGAGAATTAATGAAAGAGAAATTAAACTAATATTTAATTTTTTAAGACACAGAAGAAAAAAATTAAATTTTTATCAATAATGTCAGCAAATACACAACTATATATAGACATAAAATTATTCACACATATAATATATGTATATATAACAACTATTGGTGCGGGTGTGAGTTAGATCCTAACCCTCACTCACAACTGTATATTTACCGGTTTTCATTTTCTTTACCACATTCAAACCCAAAACCATTGGTGCGGGTTATGTGGTACGAGTTTTGCGGGTTTGGAATGATTTTACGGGTTCATCACGTTCTTTGCTCTCCCCTACCTTAATATATTAAAAAACAGGAGGTTCACCAAGATCGAGGTAGTTTAACGAAATTTAAGGAGATCAATGCATCAAATTATCTTCCTCTTTTTTTTTATTTTTTTGATAAGCAAATAAGAATGAGATGATCTTTCCGGTATTTAAATCACTCATGTCAGATGATATCAGTTCAAAAGTTCCTAAAAAGAAAGAAAAAAAAATGATTTTGCTTAACTTATTTGTGACAAAAAAAAAATCAAACATGAAAAGCTTTTCTTATTATGATTTAATTTCAAAATACTGACAAAGTATAATTAGAGAAGACCCTTACATACATAATCACATATTAAATAGACCCAAAAAATGGTTTCGAAAGATCAGATAAATTTAAATAAAGTAACACACTGATACTTTTGGTTTGTTGCTTAACGCATGTTAGGATTTACAAGTAGACAAATTATAAAGAACGATCGGCAAAATATGAAGTAATTCAGTAGCCATTACACATTCTTGTGTAATAGTTTAATTTGGCCAATTATTCCATAATTTTTAATGAATTTCCTGTAATACCTCAGTGATCCCAAGGAATCCTCAGAGTATTGTAGGTACAGGCCACCTTAGAAACTTTGAATTTTGGCTTGATCTACTGCCACATCTTTAGGTTTAATAATTTGTCCCAAGTTGGTTATCCTTTGCACCATAAATTCATACTTACTGAGCTTAGCAAACAATTGGTGCTCCCTCATCACTTCAAAATCTCTATGAAGATGATCCAAGTGAGATTCCCAATCCTTAGTAGTACTTCGCCCCAAAAAGCTCATCTAATAATACTTCAATGAGGTGTATTGGAAACTTGTTCTTAATGTCACGGAGTTTGTTTTCTGTAGTCGAGACAGAACCTAGATGACCTATCTTTTTTCTTGAACAACAAAACAATATAGGGCAAGCAAAAGGAGAGCTACTAGCTAGGTCATATAGTTCCAAACTCCCATCATTTCCTTCACCAAAATTTTAATTTCACTTTGGTGATCAAAGGAGTACCTATCTCAGGTTAATATGATACTCAATATCCCTCCTGGAAGGTAGTCGTTTTGGCTCTTCAAATATTTCTTTGAATCTTCTAATTTATCTTGTAGTTCTATAGTATTCACTATGTACTCCAAGTTAAACGTGGAACTTCCACCTTCTGCAGTGGTAGGAGTACATCCCACTGTACCACCAACCCATATTCTTAGCTCCTCAAAATCTTTGTAAAGGGTTTCTGCATAGATCATTTGTATTTTAGGTTTGGGACTCCTAGGCACCCCATGCAGCTCGATCTTCTATTTCTCTTCACAGTAATACAGGAAATTATTCTGGCCCTAACTTGCTTATCCAGTTCACTCCCAGCACCGAGTTATAATTGCCTAGGGGTAAAACCTTACAGAGGCCTTAATAGGTTTTGTTTCCTACCTTCAAATGAAAATTTGGGCACCATTATACCCTTTTCATTATATTCTCATTAGCCAGCCTTGATAGGCTTAGATGCTGCACTACCTTCCAACGAAAATTTGGCCCTTTTATGTTGATTAAATATCTCCTCATAGTGATATTCATCAAATTTGGGAGGTGAAATATATGTTTATTCTTTATCTCTAATCATTATAAAGAGCTTGGGCTTGGAAGACTTGTGACTAACAGTATATAGTTCATCACAATAATTACGCAATCCTTTATTTCTTCAGTCTTCTTGATCTTTGTTTGATAGTCGTATATAAGTTTAGGTGAGGACTTGAGAGTAGGGTTATTTCTTGAATAAGATAGAGGGGCAATTTGGTAATTGGAGGGGGGATTGACTTTCAATTTTCTGGTAATTATTCTTGGAGCTAGGGTTAGTAGAAGGGAAATTTGTTACCTTGGTCTGGTACTTAATTAGGGCTTGGGACTTCATAGGGCTTGGCTGCTTATAGGCTTGGGTGAGGGTTTTGGCTCTAGCAATTTCACCATTTTTCTTGTATCCTCTCTTAAACCCCAAAGAATTCTCAACAAATAAACTCTCAGGGAGGCGAGTAGTTTCTCCATCACTCTTCCCACCAGTCTCACCAAACTTAATTGACTTAAAAGTATTTTTTACCCTGTGTTGTTATCACTTTTAGACATTGAACCATGAATTTTTTTTTTGAATCGAAGCTCAATATTCGTACATTTTTTGAAATTAAACCTTCCGACGAGTTCAATTTCAATTGGTCGGAATATTCAATTTTTTCCGGCGATACAAATTTTTAAAGGGGCATTAAGTGATGTGAAATTGCATTTTTACCCTTCCTCCGGCCAAAATTGAAATTGAACTCGTCGGAAGGTTTAATTTAAAAAAGTTTTTTTTTTAGGGTTCAATGTTTAAAAGTGATAACAACACAGAGTCAAAAATACCTTTAAGCCAACTTAATTACAAAATCCTCAAAAAAATCTTCCTAACTGATTCTCTTTACACCCCACATAGGATTTAAACCAAGACTTTGGAAGCCATTCTAGGTGCATTGCAGTAATAGATAATCTCCTTGGACCTCTTATTCCATGGATCTTGAAGTGTTCCTCGCAATCCTGCAACCACCCCTTGGCTTCATCCCCTTCAGTACACATAGGAAACAGAAGCATCAGGTGCTTCAAATAATCATCATTGTCATCCTCCACTTCTTCATTTTCTCCAAACATTTCTTCATCTTCAAGTATCCTAGCAGCAAGTCTTCTTTTCTCTCCATTACTACTGTTAGTAGGGGTTTTCAGAATTCCCTTACTAACAAAATCCCTAACTGGCACCCTTCTTCTCAGTTTTTCCTTACCACCAAAAGGATCATCAAAACCCTCATCTCCATTGGATGGTGACCTCATCAACTCCGTTATTTGTTTCCATAAACACACATCCATCTTACAATTCATCATCATAAACTGATCATTAGTGAATTCCTTGTAATGCTGAAACTCGCTTTTGGTTTCTTATTCCTTTTGGAATAGGAATGGAATGATATTTACATTGAAAAAGAGTGAGTGTAGAAATGAAATGTTTAACTAACACTAAAATTTCCGGGAATATGCACAGAGGTGGTGAAACCTGGCCGCCAGTGTAGTTCCTCTCATGCCTGAATTTGAAATGGTGCAAGCTTTTATACAGGCCCAGCAGCGGCCTTTCTATGATAAAGTCATGCCCCTAGCGGGAAGGTCATTTGCAGAGATCGCTAAGCAGGGTGAGTTGGTCGACGATGGTATTCGATCTGGAAGTTAATTGATATAGTAGCATTGAAGGCTTCCACGGATAGAGTAGCAGCATATCAGTCTTACACTAAGAAAGAATGGGAGATATCAGTCTTATCCTCCCGACACCGGCTCAGCCTGCCGCCGTGACCCCTCAATCCACACTTCACATTCTTTATCAAGCTACTCCTCCTGCTAATACTCAGACTACTGATGAAGCTCAGGCAAAAAGGTGGAAATTCTTCATTTTCAACTATAATTTTAGTATTAACGATACATTTCATTAACATAACCATGTGCTTCCAATATAAAATTTTATTTGATTCCTAATACTTAAAATGAGAAACCAAACGCAACATTCTTGTAAGTAACCATTTTGATTAGACAAAGAAGTACTAGCCATTTGCTTGGACATAGAGACCTAAGGAATTCCTTCAACAACACACACCACCCCCCGAATCTTAAAAAAATAATAAAAAAATAAAAAATTATAGGTCTCAGACAGAAAAAGGAATCAAGTGACAATAGATTACTTGATACTAGGATCTCTAAGCTAGAATAGCAATGAATTTTTCTGGGGAGTGGATTAGCTCACGAAATAGTAAGTATTCGAATTTAATTCAAGAACTGGAATCGACTAGCGAGTGTTTAGAGGATTCCAGTAGAGAAAATGAGCTTTTCAGGAAACTGTAATGACAGTAATTCCTTGGAAGGCAATGCGAGTCCACACTTGATCGTGTATAATTTCTGGAAGATTTTTCTAAGATTGCTATAATCCAAGTAACAGCTCAGTTAGTCATAGCGAACCTAAGTTTTCAGGCTGATTCTTGTTTGCTTCGCTAAAATTTCAACTTGAGCTCGACTTAAAAGGTAAATTATACATAACTTATAGTCTGTTTAATTACTTTGTTCGATACATACTTCGAGTAACAGCTCCTCCTTTGCTTCAACTTCAAGGTTCCATTAGGCATGGAATACCCTCTGCTCAATTCAAGTAAACAGGGACTAGTTTGCATACTAAAAATAGTTATCTGGTTGAAATCCCATCAGCAAAAGTCAAAAATCATAATCCCAACCATTACAGAAAGTAATAGAAAACTTAAAAATCAAAAGCTCCTGCAAGGAACTTCTGATGGACTTGGATTTTTCATAGGCGACTGATTACAAGAAGTATAAGAAATCATAACCATAAAAATAAGGCAGATAAAAGTTACAGAAAACAAAAGAAATGTAGCGGCAGAAACTGGGTTTTCGTATCTTACCCAGGCATGTTCACTTCATATTTATATTAATGATATACAGGCTGTTTTACATCAATAGTTATCACATATTAGTATCTATCTCTATTTTACAGCTGGTGAAATATATGATAGGATTTATCAGGAGAGTCCTTATTTCAACTAAACTGTAGGAGTGACATATTTAAACACCAACTGCAACGATATCAATAAACTCAAAACTCCATTCCAATACTCCCTGTCAAGCTAATGGTGGGGAAGCCACTGCTAGTTTGCCTCGAAGGAAGATAAACCGAGGTGAACTCAAAGGTTTTGTAAAAATATCCGCCAGTTGGTCATGAGTTGAAACATAACGAACAAGTAACATACCTTGGGCAACCTTTTCATGCACAAAATGAAAATCTACCTCAATATGCTTTGTACGAGAATGGAAAATTGGGTTTGCTGCAAGATATGTTGCGCCAATATTATCACACCATATCAGTGGTGGGTGATGAAGGAAGATTCCCAATTCAAAAAATAGGGACTGAAGCCATATATGTGAAGTAAATTGCAAGTAACAGAGAAAGCTCTTTACGGCAATCCAATGGGCCTCACTAGAGTCGTGCATAAATTGGCAAACCTTGTTCATGGCGAAAGACAAGTCTGGTCTTGTAAGGGTAGCATATTGCAGCGCACCAACAACTTGTCGGTATAGTGTAACATCAGCAAATGGAGTTTGGTCATACTTGGATAGGGCTATAAAAGCCGAGGATGGAGTCTTGAGTGGCTTGAAGTTTGCCATACTTGCTTTTGTGATGATATCATTGATGTATTGTCTCTGAGAAAGTAGAAAACCATCATTGGTGGGAATAACCTGTATGCCCAGCTCAAAGTACCAAGATCTTTAAGTGCAAATTCATTACCAAGGTTCCGAATTAAAGAGTCGATTGCTACTTAAGAGTTTCCAGTGACCACAATGTCATCGACATAAACTAACAGATATATGCGAATAATAGACTTATGGTAGATAAAAAATGAACAATCTAATTTGGACACAGTAAAACCAACATCTATAAAAAAAATTGACAACCGATAGTACCATGCCCTGGGAGATTGTTTTATCCGTATAAGGCCCGATGCAATCGACACACATGATTTGGGTACTGAGAATTAATAAAACCAGGTGGCTGTGACATGAAGACTATTTCAGAAATCATACTATTGAGGAAGGCATTATTGACGTCAAGTTGGCGAATTGGCCAAGAGTGAGAGACAAACAAGGATAACACTATACGGATTGTGGTCGGTTTAACAACAAAACTAAATGTTTCCGCATAGTCAATCCCTTCTTCTTGGTGAAAACCTTTTGCCACAGGCGATTTGTGCCTTTCAACGGTCCCATCAACCTTTCGCTTTAGACGAAATACCCACATACAACCAATCACATTCATAGTAGGAGTATGAGGGACCAAGGACCATGTGCCATTAGATAAAAGAGCATTAATCTCAATCACCATTGCATCAGGCCAAAGGGACTGTTTGATTGCTTGAGTGAAGTAGGAAGGTTCAGAATTGGAGTCTAATTTGGAAAGAAGAACAAAAGGATTCTGGAGTTGTAATTGTTTAGCCATTGATCTGGTGAATGGATGAGAAGGTCGAGCACTTGGCTTTGAGGGTTGAGTAGTGTTTAGGTCAAAAATGAGGTCAATAGCAGGGGAATGAGACATCGAAGGAATTTTCGTTGGAGATAAGGACAAGGAATTGTCAGAAAGAGTTGGGGCAGGAAGGGTCTAATTGAGGATTTGATTAAGTAATCGATAATTATGTGGTGTGCTATCGGGGCTGGAGTGTTGGGTTGACTGGATTGGGCTAAGATTAGAGGTGTCTAGAGTCATAGATATTGGCGAGTGGGCCTGGTTTGATGGACTTGAGGTGGTTGGTGACGTAGTTTGTGGCTGATTCAGTAATGGACTATGTGCAGGAAGTGTAGAGGAGCTGTGAGGCGATGGTGTATGAGTGAGAAATTGAGGCCAAGAAATATACGTATTGGACGAGAGAGACGGATCATGACTTGACAATTGGGATTGAAGTTCAAAGAATGGAAAAAATTCTTCATTAAACCGAATGTGTCGCACAATGTAGAATTTGTTAGATTGTAAATCAAGACACCGATATCCTTTATGGGAAGAGCTGTAGCCAAGAAAAACACACAGGAAAGACCGAAACTGAAGTTTTTGTTTATTGTAAGGCCGGATAAATGGATAACATAAGCACCCAAAGATCTTTAGAAAAGAATAATATGATGATTGATCATATAACTGTTAAAATGGGGACTTATTTTGGGACACCAAAGATGGCAAACGATTGATGAGATAAACTGCAGTATCAAAAGCAAAATACCAAAATTTGAATGGCACACAATAATTAGCTAATAAAGCAAGTCCAGTTTCAACAATATGATGATTACATCTTTCAAGGATAAGATAATCGATGTGAAATACCAATTGAATTTAAAAAGGTATTAAGAGGACGAAATTCACCACCCCAATTAGTTTGAATTGACTTTATTTTACAATTAAACCGCCGTTCAATCGATAATTGAAATTTTTGGAAGATCGAAAAAACTTCAGATTTATTGTGCATTGGATAAAACCAAATAAACTTGGAAAATACATCGATGAAAATTACAAAATATCTGCGACCTTCCATTGACATAATAGGGGAGGGACCCCATACATCACTATAAAGCAACTCAAGAACAGACGACACTTTATGATGAGTTAATGGTAAATGAAGACGCGATGACTTGCCTAATTGGCAAGCATGAGAAAGAGACAAATTGTGCTTACTAACAAGTAATTTGTTCTCCTTTATTATCTTCTGAAGCAGACGAGGATGAGGGTGACCCAGCTGACTGTGCCAACAGGAGGATGAAGCTTTGGTAGACACAGATGCTGAAATGTTAGCTTTGACTGTATGACTAGACAAAGAGTAAAGACCTCGATCACTTGGTCCGGAAAGAATTGTTTTCCCTGACTTGCGATCCTTGACAAAAAAATATCAGGGTGAAACTCAATATAAACATCATTATCATATGTAAATTTATGGACAAATAATAAAGATTTTGTTAATGATGGAATATGTAAGATGTTATTAAGTTTGAAATTGCAATGAAGAGTGGACAAGAAAGAAGAACCATTGTGTGCAATGGGGAGATTATTACCATTACCAACTTGTAATGCATCAGGTCCATGATACTCAGCACTACAACTTAAGAGTATTCAGGTCCGGTGTAGCATGGTGGGTGGCACCCGTATCTAGGAACCAATTCAAAATCGAGGAGTTTGCCTACGACATACTCACAGTGTTTACATTTGGAGCTTGTGCATAATTATACCTCTGGTGACAATTGGCAGCGGAATGATTGAAGTGAGAACATATCTGACATTTAACACTTTGATCATTCTGCTTGTTATAGTTCCTGTTAATTCCACACCTTGGTCCATTGAAGTTTCTACCATTATTATTATTATTATTATTGAGCCTCTGCTTATTGCTAGTATTCGAGCTTCCATCAGTAAAACCATTAGTATCTGAACCATTACTAGTTCCACTGTTAGAGTAGCGTGAACCAAACCCATCACCAGATTGATTGCCAAAACCATTTTGTGATGAAAAACCAGAATTTTTATGTGCAACATTAGCAGTAGGAAATGTAGAAAATTCATTCAGAGGAGGTGCAGGTTGAGTACTCTGAATCCTCAAATTTTGAGTCAAAAGTTCATGATTCAAAAGAATACCTCTCAATTCAATAAAAGAAGGTGGAATAGGTCTAGCGGCAATTGTAGGAATTACCGAGTGGAACTTAGGTCGGAGTGCTTTGAAGACGATTATGTTAAAATCGTCGGCGGACATTGGGCGACCATCTATTGCTAATTGATCCAAGATGGACTTTGCTTTGTTCAAATATATAAAGACACTATCATCGTTCTGCCTAAGATATTGAAGTAGATACTGTAGGTTAAGAATTCTCGTTGTGGATGGTGAGGCGAAGGCCGTTTCTAGCATCATCCACAACTCTCTTGAGGTCTGTGCATCAATTATGAGAGGAATTACATATTCTCTCAATGACAAAATTAGGCGATTTAATAAAGTTTGGTCCTTTTGGTACTAATTTATAAAATTTGGGTTGTCAATTTCTTGTCCCCCCTATCTCCATTGTAGGCAATTTGCGGGTAGGAAGAATGGAGCTTCCATCTATATATTTGAGGAGCCTATTCCCACGGAGAAGAGGTAACAAAAGAGCCTTCCAAGAAAGATAATTGCTGACATGGAATTTGATTAACGTTGTTTGAGTTGAATTATAATTGTTGAGGTTATTTTGAGGAACTGGTAAACTAGCCATGCGAGGAGTTTGTTTTTGAAAGAGAGGATGCAGAAGAGCTAGGCATTTGCCGAAAGCGCTGATACCAAAATAAGGTAGATAAAAGTTACAGAAAACAAAAGGAATGCAGTGGCTGAAATTGAGTTTTCGTATCTTACTCAGGCATGTTCACTTCATATTTATATTAATGATATACAGGCTGTTTTATATCAATAGTTATCACATATTTGTATCTATTTCTATTTTACAGCTGGTGAAATACATGATAGAATTTATCAGGAGAGTCCTTATCTCAACTAAACTATAGGAGTGACATATCCAAACACCAACTGCAACAATATCAGTAAACTCAAAACTCCATTCCAATAACAAAGGCCACATCAAGACCAAAACGTCTTTTAGAAAGTTAATTTCTCAGAGGCAACCTCAACCTCTGCAGGGGTATGCAAATGGTAAGTTGGAGCTACCTTTGAAATATCCACGTTTTTAGGGGTCATCTGAAACCATACAACACAACAATGTTTGATCAGAGTTCATCTCGTGTAAATTTAAGCAATATATGCACTATTGTTAATGGCTTCCAATAGTTGTATCTAAAAACCTTAGAACATATTTAGTTGTTTAAATTAGGGGCGAGACTCAATCATGTAAAATTAAGTCTGTGAAATAACTATGATATTTTGTACTAGTAGAGATGTTGAATAACTAAACTAAAATTACAAGCTTCAATAAGCAAACTTACGAGTTTGAAACTATTTTTATATGATATCTGATCGTCAACACTAAACAAGTAATCTTTTAATGAATTTGTGTTCTCAATTTCACAGAACTGTGCTAAACTAGTTTTACATCTTCCTCTCTCTGGGTAAGATGCTGTGAATTAGCAACAAATTTCATGAAAAAACAAATATCCATAGGCTTGCAAATATACTCATTCTCATGTGCTAAGCAGCTCAAACCAACGAGAAATCTTAAGAAACAAAGAGAACTTCAAGAGAAATTACCTTCTTTTCCATAACTTGCTTCAATATTGAAAGATCTAATGTTTCAGCTTCTTCAAGGGTCAAGTCCTGTAGATGAAGAAAACAAGCAGAAATTACAATTCAGAATATATCTCAAAGCTGACAATCAGCAAACAAAAAAGTACAAAGAGGGTCAAGTCCTGTAGATGAAGAAAAAATTTGGATAATATCTCGAAGCTGACAATTAGCGAGGAAAAGATTCTCAAAATTAAAATTGCAATCTTCACAATAGATTTCATTTGGGCTAGTATATATATGTATCACTATCTAATACTATCTCATTTTCAAAATATAAGAGCACTTTTAACATTTGAAAGTCAATTTGAGACATTTTCAGATTCAAGATTGATACATATTCACTTGATAGTAGTCAATAGACGTGTTAAATCTGTAAACTATTTGAACAATACGTATTATTAGAGATTTATTTTTTCAGCACCCAAATTAATTCATATAAATTTCGAATTCAAATCTGTCAAAATTTTTGAGCTTATAAAAATTTAGACTTTCTGTTACGTGTTGGAAGAGAGGAGTATTTAAAAGTTTCATACATGCTCACAAAGTAGTAAAGGTATCGAGACCTGGTTATATTGCTCCTGCAAAGAGCTGTCAGCACCTTCAGAGCCTGAACCAATAGCTTTCACATTACATTGCCAAAATGTGCCAGAAGGATCAGTATAGTATTTGCATATTATAAGAGTTTCCCCTTAATATTAAAGACTGGATTATCAAAAAATAAAAATAAAATAATAATAATATTAAAGACTGAAAAAGATAGAAATTAGCGGAGTAACATATCATCATGTGATTAGTTGAACAAAATATATTTCTTGACATAGATAAAAAGTAGATTTTATTTACATTTACTAAAACAAAACAAGATGAAACTAAAAGGCAAGAGGGATGAGGAGAGCCAACATATATCTTGATCAAAAAAAACAACAGGTAACCCCAAGACTAATTTATGAAGAAGTGAAGAATCTAACAATCAGGAGAAGCATGATAAAGAGAAGGGAACTTACAGGCTAGGACCATTCTCATCATGCCCAGCAATGAGTAGGGACACCCCAAATGGCCGAGACTGCAGAAGCAAATCTCTTGAAGACATTATAAAAGAAGATAAAATCGCAACCTATAAACCTGTAATATACATACAAATTTCTAAACATAACGATGTTCAAGACATTTTATATTCATCTT
Source organism: Pittosporum tobira (assembly GCA_032359685.1). Lineage (NCBI taxonomy): Eukaryota > Viridiplantae > Streptophyta > Magnoliopsida > Apiales > Pittosporaceae > Pittosporum > Pittosporum tobira. Next base: position 11,650 of record JAUMHB010044642.1, read on the forward strand.
ATCGTGTTCGTTAAACATACAGAAGGGTGCAGGCAACACACGAATTCATTTAGACATTCACAAGAAAAACGAATAGCTATGGCCTATGGGAGCTCAACCAAAAGAAAAATATAAATTGGCCGATGTAAAGACATATTTGGAGATATGCATGTTTACTTCACTAGTAATCTCCTGTTGGAAATAACTCACAACTTATGTAAAGAATACTTAAAATATTTCAAGGATTTGGAGACTTGGAGAACTCTTAGTGTTATTTGATTGCACAAAATGACTTGGTACATGGGTATTTATACTAGACAATGGATACATCTAGAGACTCGCAATTAAAAGACTAACTTTTCAAATTCCCATGCAACCATGCATTTCTCAATTACACCATTCATTCCCCCAAATATAATACCAAAAGACAAAATGAATCTAGACAAGATATAGATAATTCTAGACAAACTAGATAGTTCTAGAACAAGTTTAATTCAACACCCCCTTTTAAACTTGTTACTCCAAGTAGAATTCTGAGTTCGCAAAAAACTTCTCCTTTGAGTGGCTTTGTGAAAATATCTCCAACTTGATCTTGAGACTTAACATATTTGACCTCCACTTCTTTATTACAGATGTGCTCTCGAATAAAGTGATACATCGTATCGATGTGCTTGCTTCGATCATGAAACACCAGGTTCTTTGCTGATGCAATAGCAGACTTGTTATAAACAAAAATCTCCGTAGGTCATTTTGAGGCAAATGAAGTTCTTCCAATAACTTTCTAAGCCAAATGGCATGACAAATACATGAAGTAGTTGCTACACATTCGGACTCACAAGTAGACAAAGTAACAATCGGTTGCTTCTTAGAACTCCATGTGAAGGCTATGTCTCCAATATAAATACAAATCCAGTAGTGCTCTTTCGATCATTAATATCTCCGACCCAATCACTATCACAATAACCACAAAGGTTGAAATTATTAGATAGAGAATAAAATAAATCATATTCAATTGTACCTTTGATGTAACGAATAATTCTCTTTGTCGCCTTCAAGTGAGTTGTAGTAGGAGACTCCATATATCGATTAATCAAACTAACTCCATAGAGAATATCCGGCCTTGTGCATGTCAAGTATCTTAGACTTCCAACCAAACTCTTGAACACTGTTGGATTCACTTTTGTTCCACCTTCATCCTTAAATAACTTAATTCCACACTCCACGGGTGTACTCACGGGCTTGCATTCATCCATGCGAAACTTCTTCAAAATCTCTTTCACATATCCTTGTTGAGAGATAAAAATGCCATCACTTCGTTGATTCACCTCAATTCCCAAGTAATAAGACATGAGCCCAATATCAGTCATCTCAAATTCTTTTGACATCACTTTCTTGAAATCTTCAAACATGCGTGGATTGTTGGACGTACAGATCTTCCTCCAAATACATTTAGGAATGCCGATTTCATATCCATTTGATGAATTTTCCAACCATTTTGTGCGGCTAATGAGATGACGAGCCTTATAGTCTCCAATCTAGCTACCAGAGCAAACACTTCTTCATAATCAATGTCGAGCATTTGACTATAGCCTTTGGCAACTAATCTTGCCTTGTATCGCTCCACATCTCCATTTGCATTTTTCTTTGTCTTGTAGACCCATTTAGCTCCAATAGCCTTATGCCCTTTAGGAAGTGTTGTCAACTCCCATATTTCATTCTTCTTGATAGCTTTGATTTCTTCATCTATAGCAGCCTCCATTTTTCATCTTGTGCTGCTACTTTGAAATCTATAGGCTCACAATCTCCAAGTAAACAAAATAATGTGACATCATTATTAACTTGAACTACCTCAGTTACATCATAAATATCTTCAAGACTCTTTGTGCGAAGTGGTGTTGAGTCATCACTTGACTCGTATGCACTCTCATGACCTTGATTTGACAGTGGTGATGATGGTGGAGTAACGGGCTACTCCAAAATTTCTTCATCATCATTGTTTTCAACAAGAGGGAAAAAATTATAATTCTCTTCTGGAATATTCTAATTCCAAGCACTTTCTTCATCGAAGTCAACATCTCTACTTATGATAGTCTTTTCATTGTTTGGGTTGTAGAGCTTGTAGCCTTTGGACTTTGAATCATAGCCAACAAAGATGAACTTTCACTTTTATCATCTAGCTTGGACCTCTTCTCATTAGGCACATGTGCATAGGCTATGCTTCCAAAAACCCGAAAATGATTTATGCTTGGCTTTCTTCCACTCCATGCTTCTTATGGTGTCATGTCATGAATACTCCTTGTTACATCTATTGGACAAGTATACGGCACAATCCACCGCTTCGGACCAAAACTCCTTAGGCATTCGCTTGCTTTTTAACATGCTTTGTGCCATGTTGAGAGTGCTTCTATTCTTCCTTTCCGAGACTCCATTTTGTTGAGGCGATCTTGGAACCGTCAAAGGACGATGAATTCCAACATCTTCACAATATTCTTCAAACTCCTTTGATGTAAATTCGCCACCTCTATTGGAACGGAGTGCCAAAATTTCATAACCGCTTTCCTTTTCAACAAGAGCTTTAAATTTCTTGAAACGTTCAATACTTGTGATTTCTCCTTAAGAAAATACACCCATGTCTTGCGACTAAAATCATCAATGAATAAAAAAAGTACCAATTCTTACCAAAGGATAATGGCTTAATCGACCCACAAACATCCGAATGGACTAGTTCAAGCGACTTTGTTGCTCTTGTTATAGCTTATTTTGGAAAACTTTTCTTTTATTGCTTGCCAAATAGACACCCTTCACAAAGTTGATCCGGATGGTTGATATGAGGTAGCCTTTTCACCATTTTCTTGTGGGACATCAAATTTAAACCTCTAAAATTTAGATGTCCAAGTCTAAGATGCCAAAGCCAAAACGAGTCTCTAGCACACACCTTTAGACATTTTGCCACATCAATTTGTAGATGTATAGGGAACATTCGATTCCTTGACATGAGTACTTTGGCCACCAAATTTCCAAATGAATCTCTCATGGTAAGAGATTTATTTTTCATAATAATATCATAACCATGCTCCAAAAGTTGTCCCAAACTCAGTATATTACTTTTTAACGAAGGCACATAATAAACATCCAAAATCAAACAATGACTACTATTTTTTAAGCAGACTAAAATAGTACCTCTTATTTTGATTTGGCCTTTAGAAGAATCTCCAAAAGTTATGTTGCCTCCAAGTTTCTCATCAAGCTCCATGAACAAGCTCTTGTCTCCACACATGTGATTGCTTGCTCCATTATCAAGATACCACAATGTCTTGTCTTCCTTCTCTTTACTTTTGCATTCCTTGATAGTAAAAAGCAAAGTGGGCTCATCCTCATTTTCTTTTGCCTCCATAAGATTTGCCTTTTCATTTTCTTCATTTGCATCTTTACACTCCCAAGCAAGATGACCATATTTATGGCAATTATAACATTTCATCTTAGACTTGTTATACCTTTTCTCATTTGGCCTTGAGTAATTTCCTCTAGCTCTTCCTCTTCCATGACCTCTTGGTGAAAATTGATTCTTTTCATTGTTGAAAGGAGTATATCCACCCCTTCCTCTTCCTTGACCAAGGCCGGTACCACGTCCACGTCCTCGTTGAGCTCTTCCACCACCACAAGAATATCCATCATTCTTCTCTTGAAGTGAAAGCTTTGCTTGCAATACTTGCTCCAATGGCTCCTTTTTCTTCTTGCTGAGCAACCTCTCTTCAAGTGCTTGTAATGATCCCAAAAGTTGATCAATGTTCATAGTCTCCAAATCTTTGGATTCTTTAATGGCCAGAACTATATAGTTGTATTTATAATCCAAGGAGCGAAGTATTTTCTCCATCATGTTGAGATCCTTTACATCTTCACCATCCTTCTTCATTTGATTAACAATGGCCAAGACTCTTGAAAAATAATCTGAAACACATTCGGACTCCTTTATGTGAATTGCTTTAAACTCACCTCTAAGAGTTTGAAGGCACACCCATTTCACCTTGTCTACACCTTTGTAGATATTTTGGAGAATTTCCCATGCTTCTTTGGAGGTTGATGCAACTGCTACCTTCTCGAACATGCTATCATTTAAACCTTGATGGATGATGGCAAGTGCACTTTGATCCATTTGCCTATTCTTTTCTAAAGCAATCTTTTGATTTTGATTCAAAATGGCCTCATCTTGTGGATTTTGAAGCCCCTTTGCAACAACATCCCATACACCTTATCCACCAAGGATTGCTTTCATCCGTAGTGACTAACTATCATAATTATCTTTCGTGAGGCGAGGGAATTGGTGGGAACTCAAATTCATAGCCATGTTTCTCCAAAAACACCTAGCTCTGATACCACTTTGTTGGAAATAACTCACAACTTATGTAAAGAACACTTAAAAATGATAAAATATATTTGAAGGATTTGGAAACTTGGAGAACTTTCAATGTTATTTGATTTTCTCACCTTGCACAAAATGACTTGGTATATGGGTATTTATGCTAAACAATGGATACATCTAGAGACTCCCAATTAATTACATTTAGAAAATCTAAAAGACTAACTTTCTAAATTCTTATGTGGTCGGATGAACAGTGCAAGTGTACACCAGTCAAGTTATAGTATAAAAAGTATCGATCCCACGAGGACTAATATTATAACTATATACCAACTAAGAACTTCTTTAACTTATCTAATGAAGGACTAAAGTTTGATTTTTATAATTAAACTAAATAATAAATAATTAACAAACAAAAGTAAATTAGGGTTTTATCAATAAAGAAAAAAGTACTAAGATTTTGATTTCACTTACCATTCATAATTAAAGCCAATCGATTTACCATACAATTTATGTATCTTATCTGTTGTGACAATGAAATTTCCCAATTTTAGATAGATACCCTATCTCTAGGTATAAAATCTCTAATTCATCTTACCAGTCCCATAGTCTCCATGCGAGATTTAGATAATCTGAAAAACATTAACGTTCTTTGGAAATTCCTGGATTCATTAACCTAATAATTATTATCGTAACCGCACAAGTCACCTTAAACTATCTCTAGCAAAGTTTAACCTATGGTTATGCCTCAATTTGCATTCATTAATCTTCACCTCTCGGTCCTTCAATTATATGACAAGTGATCATCTAAATAGTAGCTAATTATTTAGAAACATTAAATACATAAGACATATCTCACAACAAACAGATTATAAATCGCATGATAAAAATGATAACTTTAATTACTCATGGCAAGATCCATCTAGTCTTAGTAGAAAAGGTGTTTAGAACATAATTAGATTACAAAGAACAAAGAAAAAGATAGAAAAACCCATAGAGAAGTTGGCGGGAAAACGTCTTGGACAGCCTTCCGGTCTCTGCCTCCTTAAACTCCTCTTCTCTGTATTCTATTTTTCGGCTTTGTTGAAGTCAAAATATCTTGATTTTTAGCTAGAAGGCATTATTTATAGCTTTTTAACCTTGGAACTCTCATAAGTTGACTAAAATTAGGTTTTTAGTCTTTCTGCCCGAGTCCAATTCCTTAGGAAAGCCCAAAGTTGCGCAAGTCAAAGCTTCCTGAAAAAGTCAACTGAAATCGCATAAAATCTTACAGCCAACCTTACAGTCACATTTACGGCCGTAAGGCCACCTTACGGTCAAGCTTATGGTTGTAAGCTTGTTCGTAAGGCTCTCTGGATCTTGGTTTTTGCTCTGATTCGGTTCCAGGTAATCCTTGTTCGTCCGGGATTAGGTTAAACTTCGATTTTTCTCCAAAAATAGGTCTTTTCAAGCCCAATTTCCTACAATGTAAGCCCAATAACAAGAAAACATATCTAATCCCTCAGATTGATGTTTTTTTAGCCCAAATAAGGATATATAAGTCCAATCTATGCATTTTTTACAATAAATCAAGAGAATAATCATCATAAAATATAGATATAAAATATACTGATCAAATACCCCCAAGCTTAAACTATTGCTTGTCCACAAGCAAACTAATCTTGAAAAATGAACTTTAAGGAAATTTATCTCTTGATTTTTAACATTTTGAAATTCACCAAATAATTATGAATTTACAAAGCTCGTGAAGAAAATTATCTAAGACTAAGAATCTACAATTAAGAAATCAATACCTCATCATACATAAGCAAAATTCTACAC
>JAUMHB010044653.1:0-20407 GCA_032359685.1 Pittosporum tobira
TTCCGCTGCGTAGTATTTGAATAAGATGTGTAGAGAGAGCTGTATAATATTATTTTTTTTTGTATTTTCGCCTATATAATTTATGATTTGTGTATTGTAAGACATGGATTTAATAATAAATTGGCAACCCAAGTCGGGGTGTGGATGCCCAGATTTGGGGGTGTCACATTAAGCGATATACCTCATAAGTGCAAGTTATTGAGATACATGCAATGTTCAAAAATTTATGGACGGATCTAGACGGTAAAAGTAAAATTTAGCGTCTAAATTATTTTAGTCGGATACTAACTTAACATAAATGATAATTAATAAATTATAAGCATTCAATTAACTTAAATAATAGATGACTACCTAAGGACTAATCGAAAATTAAGTGGAGATAGACATAAATTTTTAAAACATGGAATACATGTTTTCAAGTACTTATATTTACGCAATTATATGAATCTATGTAAATGCTCTTATCTTCTATCCTCTTTTTATTTTTTAATTTTTACTGTTAAATATAAGATATCTCATAAAATCGTTATTTAATACATTAATTTTAATATATTATATTCTTCTACATGGTATCAAGAGTTTTAAATTTTTGATTCTAAAATTATTTTAGTTCCGTTTCTATCATTCGTGGCCACTAAAGCTCCTGTCCGATCACCAACTAATGCCACCGTCATGGTAGTTAAGCCAAAAACATAGCTGTTAGTTCCTGCGACTTGAGCGAGAGTCCAGCACAATTTTTTTCCTTCATGAGTTTATAGATAAGGACACAGATTCCAATGGAGTGAACAGCTTCAGCAGCAACAAAGAGATTGTCGTGATCGTGAACAATGGCCCGGAGCAACACCAGCGCCACCATGCCGGCCACCAAGGCGAGAAAAGCCTTCACCTTGGGTGGTTGTCGCCGGTCCCATGTCGACACCAGGTGGATCGACAACACCAACGCTGCCGACCAACACTGTTTTTGATGCCAAGAGGTTGATTGGAAGGAGATTTAGTGATACCTTGGTACATAGTGACATAAAGTTGTGGCCTTTCAAGGTCATTGCCGGACCCGGTGACAAACCAATGATTGTTGTCGATTACAAGGGAGAAGAAAAGCAATTTGCTGCTGAAGAAATCTCATCGATGGGTCTGGTTAAGATGAGAGAAATTGCTGAAGCAACTGCAATACTCTCAGATCTGAAATAACAACTCCACCGATTTATGGTGAGAGTTATTTTGATTAATTTAGCTTATAATTGAGTTCTTGGTTTATCATCTTATATGGGAATTATGAAGAGTTTGGAGTGTGTTACTGGGGAGAATTTGAGTTTATTGTCTATCGTCGTTGATAGAGAAAGGTATTAGTATGCATGCAGAAAGGAAGAAGGGAAATTTTTTGATTTTGTTAATCATATGGTTGAATTTCATATGGGCCTTTCAAGTTTTAATTCATTTTCAAATTTAGTTTTGGTGTTCCGTAATTATCAAAAGTTTCCTCACAATTTATGAATTATTGATTTAGTCCTTAAAGTTTGACATTTAAGACTTTGGATCTCGTTGATATAGCTTCTGGTGCAATGTTATTCAGTACTTTTTGAAAAATTTCCTAACACGATGACTCTTTTATGTGAGTAGTCGAGCTATGCTAGGCCTATAAGCTAAGAAATGTCAAGCCTCTAAGCTGAGCCTCTGAGCTAAGTCATACCGAAGCCTCTTAGCCGAGCTATTGCCTTGAACCGTCTTGACCGGTTTCTTTTACACTAACTTTGAAGTGTTACGTCCACATCTTTTGTTTGAACGTTAGCTGACGAGAATTTGAAATTTGCTCGTTTCATATGTTTTGTTCAAACGTTTTCAGCATCGTTTCAAGCATCGTTATAGTTTCAGTAGCATAACCAATTTCCAACTTCGAAAATCTTTCTTCTTGAATTGCAGTTGAGTTTCTACAATTTTTCTTGTTGCAGTTGTGTTTCTACAACTTTTTCAAGTTCTGATCTCTTTTAAACGTTGAACCTCGATTTCTACATTCCTTCCTATTGCAACCATGTTTCTGCAATCTATGTTGGCGGTCTGACTCCTTTGTCTTCTGTGTTTTTTGTCAGCTAGTGTCTAACTCTTTATCGGGTAAGGTTGATTCTTGTTGATACTATATGCTATTGATACTATGTTGTTAGCGCTACTGATGTTTTTATTGGTTGCGATTTGTAACGATATATTTTTAATTTTTCATTAATTGGGTTTACTTTGTAACAAACTAAAAATTACTGATATAATACTTTTAGCTTGAGGGGAGATGATAAATTATTAGATTACTTATTCTCCAAGTAGATTAAGCCTATATAAGATATCTCATGTAATCATTATTGGGAAAAATGACTTTTTAGTCACTTTACTCATACCCGATTTTCATATTGGTCACTATACTGAAAAATCGAATGAAGACGTCACTCTACTTTTATATATTTTCCTATTAGTCACTCTACTAAAAAAATTTGTAATTTCGTTTAAAAAATTAACAATGCTAATAGAATTAGCTGATGTGTCATTAAATTAGTTATTATTATTATTTGGAAACTATGTGTCATCATCCAAGCTGCTTTGTAAGCCCTCATATGCTTACATGGAATTGAAGAGGAAAAATAAGCAACAGTGCTTATTTTGATAAAAGAAAAACTATTTTTTTAAATAAAAAAAATTAATAAGTCAAACAAAAATCAGAAAGTATTTATTATTATACATATTAAAAAATATTCTCTAAGTTGAATTTTCAATTAAAATGAGTATATATATGCCTTATAAAATATGTATCAAATAGTAACGAATTAAAACATATTCTTATTTAATTATATAATCTGAAAAATTAAAAGAAATAGGAAAAAAAACTAAAAAAATAATACAATCTAGAAAACCCGAAAGGCCAGAACAGATGAAGATGAGCCAATCATCTCCCTCACCGTCTCTCCTCATTGTCACTGCCGTCAACACTTCATCCCTCCCTCCCTCTCTTTCGTCGCCTTCGCCGTTGCCAACAATCCATCCCTCTCCATACTCCGCCGCCACCACTTCGTCCCTCTCGATACGCATTCGGAGCCCTAATTTCAACCAAACAATCCACTTTCACAATTCATCCTAAAAACAATCAATTGCAGAATTATCAGATCTGGTTCATCTTCCGATCGGGTAAATCATTCATATAATTTTGTAACATGCTATGCAATTTTTGAGGTTTGTTCGAATGTAAAATTAAAATTTTGATTTACTTCGATCGGAAAATTGGATCCAATGGTAAACAAATTGCACATGATAGTGTCGTATTTCATTTGATTGAGTTCTGATTGGTGTTTGTGGATTGGAGATTGGAACAAAGGCGGTTGCTTTGATTATTATGGCCAGATGTAAACAATGTTGAAGATTGGTGACCGTTTTTTTTCCTTTTTCGAATGAATCATGTTGAAGATCTGGAAATAACCTAGATGAAGAAGGAAGAATTGAAGATGGGTTTGGAGATACGAAGTTGTTTTTTTCTCCTCTTTATTATGTGTTTGTATTTTTTAATTTTTTTTTCTTTTACATTCCACATAAGAATTTTCTGTTAAAAGTTTGTAATTACATGTCATATAAATATATTAAGTTTAATCTAATTAAATTACGTGTAACATTACAATGTTATAATATAACAAATAATTAAAATCTGTTAGTCACGTTATCAAATTTTGACGGAATTAGATAAAATTATAAGTTTTTTTTTAGTAAAGTGACTAATAAGAAAATGTGCAAAACTAGAGGGATATTTTTATTCAATTTTTTAGTATAGTGACCAATAAAAAAATAAGTACGAGTATAATAATCAAAAAATTATTTTTTTAATCGTTATTTAATACATAAATTTTAATATATTATGTTTTTCTATATTTACACTGGTTGAGTAACTTTCCAGTCAAAATAATCTCAAAGTGCATTTTTACTTGCAAACGGGAACAAAAGATTATATACCTCAATTTTATCCTCCATTCATCATCGTCTGCATGATTTCCCGTGTAACCATATTGAGGACTTACTGGCCCATATCAACGGCCAATAAAATGGAGTTAGCAGAGGGGTATAAACAGAAACAAATCATGCGTCTCTTCTGCAAAGTTTTACTTTTACTGTACCCATATGATTAAAGCAGTAACAGAGTATGGAGCTAGGCAACTAGGCAGTAAAAAAGTAACTTTTTACTTGTATTTCTCTCGTGATTCTTCTTCTTCTTCCCTGTCACCAATGATGACCATTGCCTGCAACTCCTCCCTCTCTCTGTCTCTAGCTATCTCTTTCGGGATTGTGCTGTGATGAACTCCAGAGAATCCTTCTTCTTTTTTTTTTTACTGTGTAAAAGCTTCCAACACTGCTGCATTTTTTTCTCTCTCTGCAAAATCTGGGACGAAAATATACAAAAATATTATATTTTTATATATTTGAATTATACTTAGAAGTATAATTTATAACATTTTAAAATAAAAATAAATTATTTTAATATGTTTTTATGAATTTTAAAATTCATATTCTCAACCACAAAAATATGTTGTAAAAACTGCAGGATGGATCGAGTAAAAATTAATCGTAAATGTATCATCTCAACATAAATGCTGCACTATTAGGGAAATGTTAATGCTGGCAGTTTTTGTCGGAGATTTCAAATGTGACCTTAATTTTTCTTGACGATTTTTGAATATATATTTAGATGAAATTAAATTAGAATTATTAATCATAATGGCCCATTTTAACGTTCGCATCATGATATCTATCATTCTGTCTGGATGAGTATAATCTTATGATTTCCTCGTCATGATTAAATTCATACTCCTTCCGTCCCAAAAATTTATAACAGTTTAATTTTATATTAAATTTAAAAAATATGTTTGATAATATAATTTTAAATAGAAGAATAATAAAGTAGTAGTAATTAAAGTGGTGAGACCATATTTGATAAAGTAAGAGTAATTTAGACAATTAATATTATTAAACTTTTCAAATTGGATTTGTTACAAATAATATGATACGTTCAAAAAAGACAAGTGTTACAATATAAATAGGATGGAGAGAGTAACTCTAAAAAAAGATGAAAAGATTAAAAAAAAGAAAAAAAAAAGAAGAAGTAATAATTGAAAAATGACTCCGAAGATAAATTTATGAAAAATAATGGATAATTCATTTGAAAAATTATGAATATTAAGAATATGATTTTGTTCAATGTTATCTCAAAAACAATTAATATTTAGTTTAATGGTACTTTTCAAGATATATTTTTTGAGAAATTATGTGAAGTTTCATTTATATTTTTACTGATGTACTAAATTATGAATTTAATCTTATTTTATTATATTAAAACAAAAATATATATTTAATTTTTAAGAATACTTTAAATAAACATCCCTAGTGTTTGAACTGATATCTATTTATTTTCTTTTGGGTTTATCAAGTACAAACATGTACGAGCCACAGGGCCCAAACGTCAATTCATTTTAGTCAAGTGTCATGTTTGAATTTTAAATTTTTGCCAGCTTTTTTTTTTTTTTTTTTTTTTTTTTTTTTTTTTCACACAAGTTAAAAAGTAGTAGTAAAAGAACATTCTTTATATAATAATTGTATATATGTGAAAACTCGAGTATTTTAGAACTGCTGGAGGGAGAAAAATAGTGCATTTGTATTTAATTATAAGAAATAAAGCGTTATACTTCATATAATATACACAATTTTAAATAAAGGGTTACGTATGTGTGTCTTAGAAGTTTAAATATAAATATGTGAAGAGAGAGAATGAGCTAAAAATATTATCTTAATAAGCGGTATATTAGAATTACAGAAATTTTAATTTTTGTTTAATTTAAAAAATAAACTTTAAATATGAAACAAATGAAATATTACAAAAAATAGATTTTTAGTTATCACCCGGCACGGTTAAGCCTCTGGGTGTGCAGTTTCAATACCGGGGATAGAGATAGTGGGCCACAAGATGGTCCCAACTCTTGGAGCAGCTTCGTATCGTCTGTTCATGGACCTCCATAAACAGGCCTAAAGGCTCCTAGCATTGGGATTGATTTGGGAAAAGGTATATATAGTGAACTTGCTACTGGGTGGGCTGGCTTTTTTGGACTGCGGCAGAAACTTGTTTGTCAAAACTGCGCAAATAAATACTCCATTTGTTTGCATTTTGGGTCTCTTCTCCCTTCCATCACAATTTTTTGGTGTTTAGAAATGTATCCAATTACTTGACATCTAAACATGCATGCATAATACTAGTTGTCCGAATGGTTAAAATTAAAGTCTTGATCTGATTTATTACTTTTAAGAGGTCTTAATTTTTATTTTACAAGAAAAATTGAAAACACATTTTGTTCCTATAGTCAATTATAAGGGTTCTATTTCCTCTGTTCCACAATTTTTACAATGATTTATATAAAGTGTGTCATACAGCCTTTAAGATATGTGGATTCTGTATTAGAATATAATATTTTAAGAATAGTTTTGTAATAATAAAAAATATAACTTGTAAATATATCAAAATATACTCTCTCCGTCCCAAAAGATTTACGTTTGTCCTTGTGCGGAGTTTAAAAAATGTGTTTGATAATATAATTTTAAATAAGAGAATAGTGAAATGATAGTTAAAGTGGTGGAATTATATTTGATAAAATAAAAATAATTTCGACAATTAACATTATAAAACTTTCCAAATTGAACATGTTACAAATAATGTGGGACGTCTAAAAAAGACAAATATTATAATATAAATTAAAAAAAAAAAGAATATAAATAAAAATATAATATTTAAATATATTTTTGAAAAAATCTTAAAATCTGTCTCATATGTACAACTAAAAAAGTGTTGCAAAAATTTATACTCGTAAGACCGAAGAAATAGCATACAGTGGTACTGTGGTAGTCCATAGGTAGTCAAATCGGTACTCTTGTATTAAATGAGCAAAGGCTGATTTACATTTTTTACCTTTCAAATTATCACTTAATTGCATTTTTGTCTTTTAATTTTTAATTGTTGCAATTGTTTATTTCAAGTTATAAATTTATAGCAATTGGCTTCAATCAGGTGGCTTCAATTGCTATAAATTTACAATTTGAAATAAACAATTGCAACAATCAAAAATTAAAAGACGAAAATATAATTCAATAACAACTTGAAGGGTGAAAAGTGTAAATCATGAGCAAATGTTATTTAAGTCTATCATTGGGTTCGACCATGGAAAGTCGGGTTTGTTTTTACCATAATTGTTGTATACATTCTAATACCTAAATTCAGTTCATTTATTCTTTTGGGGTTCTCTGTATTTATTTATTTTTTGAAATTCATAACTAAATATGATTCACATATTATATATTTTAAAGAAAAAATATAAACATATTAACTAAAAATTTGTGTGTTACATAATTAACTTTTAACAAAAAATAAAAAATAAAAATGCAATTAGTCCAACCATTGCCGAGCATTTGTAATAGCACACACATACTCCCTAAATTTGTATATGCATAAATTTAATAATAAGTGCCATCCCTGATCGGTTTTTTTCAAACAAGAAACACAAGTTGTTTATAATAAAATTGCAAAACACAAGCACAGGCATTAGGGCATGTTTGCATGTGTTTATATTTGGATGTACCATATGTCTGGTTTCATCATGAATATACATTACTAGTGGGTCCCGGTGTGTCCACCCTAGAGGGGGAAGATGATGATGGGAGAGTAACTGAAGCCTAACATGGTAGAGAAATGTAGATGCCACACAAACAGTCATGTGTGCAGGAAATAGAGCCCCTCTTTCGGGAACACGTCATACCTATTTGAAGAAAAATAATTATATATACACACACACCATCCGGTAAGTTGAGGAAATCATTGAACTCAAGAAACCCTAGTGGCTAGTGTTGGAAAGAAGTACTGTACAATATTTAAAGGATCTTATAGGGTTTGGTTGTGCCAGTTGTTGGTTAGGAGGTGGACAAAAGCTAGGTCTTTCTATGCCTTAAACTTCAATATGTATGTGTGCATATATATTTGTTTATTTAGTTAGATAGGTAGCTAGCTAGCTAGCTAGAAATCAAGTGCCATTACACAGGGTTCCTTCACTCAAAAATAGACAAGAATGATGGAGTGGTTCGGGGGTGATCATGGTGCTGTTGGAGGGCCGTGTGACTTAAAACATGGTATCAAGTTTCTGAAAAGAGATGGAAAAAAGTTTTGAGATAAGGGGACAACATATATACTGTATATAGTACTAGATCTCTGTGTGTGTGCGAGAGAGAGAGAGAGCTAGCTAACAGGAGTAATTATGTACCTGGTCCTTAGAGAGAGAGAGAGAGCTAAAGCTAGCTAACAAGAGTAATTATGTACCTGGTCCTTAGAGAGAGAGAGAGAGCTAAAGCTAGCTAACAAGAGTAATTATGTACCTAGTCCTTAGAGAGAGAGCTAGAGCTAGCTAACAAGAGTTATTATGTTCCTAGTCCTTGTGTTAAATATGATGATCTAGAATTAGAGTATCTTTTTTCGAGTAATTGATTCAATCATACGTTGTATTTGACTTGTAAATATACGTTAAGTTCTCTGAAATTTCTTAATCTCAGTGTCTGATTTTGGACATGCCCACGAGGATGATGATTGCTCCACATGAAGGTCGAACCCTCAACTAAAGAATATTGCTAGAGATTTTAAGGAAGAACCAATTCTTATTAGAAAAGGGATCGAATTGCTTCATCACTACGAATTAGATTGATCCATAGATATCCGTGGGTAAAGATGTTATGTAACTGCTAGATTTGTAGTCATCTATTACATGATCAGACTATTTAAATTGAAAAATAAATAAATAAATAAGTGACCCGCAAAGAATTAGACTGACAACGGATATTTTACGATATATTTTTTTTTTTTCTAACAGGTTCTTCCACTCCTATATCATGCTCCCTGTGAACATCTAACTCTCAAAAGAGAGTTGAAATTTTAAACTATATTGTCAAATTTTGTATTGGATCAAAAGAGAATGGCGACGTATGACCCCTCGGGTCTCCATAGAGGGGCCTTTTGGACTATGTGGATTATTAAAACCGGCCCAATAGCTTCTCCAGCTCTCTCTGTTGCCAGTATATATGCCAACCATAATGAGATAGATCCTCTAGAAAGTTATGTGGGGATTACGTTTGATATTCTAATTCTACATGTGAATTAATTAATTATATATTCCTTATCAAGCAATATTACAATATTACTGTAAAATTGAACGTATGCATCTAGCAGAACATATATATATGTATATATATGTCCAGAGCTTCTCTGGCAGGCAAGTATGATCAAATGGCATAATAAAAGATAAGGGATATGACTATTAAGTCAGAGCCTTTGGACAAGTTGGAGCAATAATTTTCTAAAAATACAATGTATATGGTGATCGCATACCGCCTCAACAGTTTTAGTTGTATATTTTGTTTGTTTGTCGTTGAAAATCATGCTAATTTCTTTTAATAATCAATTACGTTTAAAATTAATCATTCCATATTTCCGTACCTATTACCTATATGTCACACACCCATGAAATAAGCATCATTGAATGAACAAAATTTGACATGCCCTTCATTCTAAATAGAGGGTCACATTTAAATTCTAATTATCAAAACTTGCTAGACAGATATATATACTCTATAGAGGGAGGCTTAGCGCCTAGAACAATTAATTACGAATTGATTGGTATCATACTCGGCTTCTTTGGTGATTAATTATATATTAACCAACTTGTTAAGGTACTGCACACCCAGAAATACTTGGATATTATAACGAATTTTAGAATATTATTCATTATATTAACACCTCGTATATCACCTCCTAAAAAATAATACGTTTTTAATTATAATTATTTATCAGTAACAAATTGGATCATTTCTCGTATTTATAATGATGTTTGACGTCGAATGTTACATGGACTTGTAACTTAAAAATATGATTTCGATTAAGGATAGAATGTTTGATTGGACTGATTCCACCAATAATGATATAATGCCAAGCTAGGACAGTAGGACATATGAGGATGCAAATTAGTCATTATTGGGAAACTTGTGCAACTTTCGAACACAAGCCAGTCTCTTGACCGTTCCGATGACCTCTCCCTTTTCAGATTTTCTTCCTCTGTATATATACGCATACACATCATCCACATGTAAATGCAAATTAAAGGAATGATTTTAGCATATTAATAAGGAGAATTTGGTTGGTCCTAGCTACATTATTAACCATTCAATTCGTGGAGATTTTACTAGAAACAATCGTGTGACAAGTTAGGCGTAACGTGGATGTTTATAGTTAGGAATTTTCTAGAATTAAAATGAAAATTTAGAATATTATTTTGAAGAAAATATTTAATTACTTTAACAGGTTGCATAATTATGCTGAATCAATTTAGTACATATGTAATATTTGTGGATTAAAATATATTTATACTATATATTTGGGTCAATGAATTTAAAGCTAATCACCATGAATTTAAATGGTTTCACTAAATTAATATTTAAGATTATCTTGTAATTTTGATTTACACAAATTTTACCGCTCGAAGTTAAAAATGGCACATGGCAGCCAAAGAAATTAAGAAACCAACATATTTGGAATTGAGTCAGAAGTGCTGATGGATTTGACGGCTTTGGGGTCCAAGGTTCAGAACTGGGTCCAATCTCTGTGCTGCTTCTATATTGAGGCATAGACATAAATAGTAAAGTTATATGTAGCTTTTAGTGGCAAATTTAGACATGGACATGCAGAACGAATATGTTTTGGGGACCAAATTAAAAAAGAAAAAAAAAACAAAGTGGATAAGAATGTAATTGATGATGAATGAGATGGCTGGAAAATGCAGCAAGCAGATGCTACCCCCCTCGTGCGAGCACTGAAATTTTTTCTGCCACTAGAAAAACAGACAAGTCCTTATTTTGTTTCCCTTTCGGTGAAGCTTTCATTGACAGTCTGCTACTGCATGTGTGATGCCTTTTCTCCCTCATACCTACTGTTTCTATCCATACTATGAGGAGGAAAATCAAACATGTTATTGTTTGCTCTCCACATACAGACTTTGCATTTTATTCCACTAAGAATCTGACTTGATCACGCGTAATATTAGACTCGTATCGTAAAATTTGATTCAATCACACCTCATATTAAACTCGTACGTAAAAATTGACTTAATCACACGTCACATTAAATTCGTGCACATGTCTGCAACTTTGGTCAAGTTATACTTTGGCCTTTTTAATTTATATATTTGTGAGTTTAGTCACTTGAATATTTAGACATTGTCCAACTATGAAAATCACGAATGAATATAGCAAACAATAAACATATAATGTGTAAAATACGTCTATATTATAATTAGGGTGGAGAATATATGGTTCATATCCTCTCATATTTGAAGTGATATGATGCGACATAAAGAATAATAGCTCCTGAAGTTGTATGGTAGAATAAGAGATTAAAAGTTCAAGTTTCAAAACAAGTCAAGTTGTTGAATAAGACTTATCTATTCCATCTCTTTCGAAAAAAATGTCATAAATTTTTGATAATTTTTAACGAAGATTTTAAGACGTCATAAAAACACACATCTATACATAATATATATAATGTATAAATATATTTTTATAGCGTCTTAAATTTTTTAATTAAAAAATGTCAAAAAACTTTTGACATTTTTTCAATACAAAAGTAGCACGATATAGAGGGATAACACCCTTAGAAAACTATCCTTTGGTGAATCTGTTAGAATTCTCTCTTTACTAATTATATTTGATTACTTTATTCTCAATAATTATTTTTTGTATATTGTTTAATTTTAAATTTTTTTTATACTATATATTATTCATATTGTGCATACAACAATATATGCAGTATTAAGAACATGCTATATGGAAAAAAGTGACAACAAAGGAAAGCAAGAGAACTACAAAATGTGCAAATGTTGTTTCGGTAGATGATCGATAAGAGGTCATTACTTTGAAATACCAAACTAGTGGAATGAGAAAATGGGGGCAAAAATGCTGAAACAGTTCTTCCACTTTTAATTAGATTTCATTTGAACTATTCTACGATTTTTTATTAATATAATTCTTATATTATGTTATTGAAGATTATTTAAATTTTTTATTTTTTAGATTAGTGTGTGTAATTTTATTGACGTAAAATAGAGTAATGTTACTAAGAACCTCAAATTGTTTTTTATCTTATTCAATATATAGTAGTCACATAATTAATGCAACAACGAACCAAATCAATAAATCTCATTTGGTAAATGATTATATTGAAAAATACAGAATACAAGAACAAAAATGATACTTTAAACAAAAGTACATAGATCATCTTAATATTTTTGCCAAGAAAATGGGAACCAAACAAAATTTCTCATTTATGATTTTTACTTGAGCTCTGCCAACCAAAAAATTATATATATATATATATATATATATATATATATATATATATATAATTCACAATAATAAACTTGAATATCAAAAAAATTGACAATTACATAACAGGACCTTATCTAATCTATCATGTTGTTGATGTCACCAATATGCATATCAGTGGCTCCTTTTCATCCTCAAATCCACTAGCCGTCACAGTTGTGTCTCCACTTCCGGCGCATGTTAGAGTTTGTGCTTTTTGGGCTTGGGCATCCCAATCCGTGGTCCCAACAACATACAACATCAGCCCAGCACAACCAACCTGAGCTGAGAGCAGCCCGAGCCAAAGCCCACAAAACCCTACCCCGAGCCAAAACCCGAGTCCAATTGCCACGGGCATTCCCACAAGATAAAACGCCCCGAGGTTCACATTAGCCGCCGTACTTGGGCGGGCTGTCCCCCGAACCACCCCACATCCGACCGTTTGCGGACAGTTTCCGAGCTCACACAGCCCTAGGATTGGCAAAGCAGCTGATGTCAACCGTAGGATATCTAGGTCATTCGTGAACATCCGGGCCCATATGTCTTTCATCGACGTTGCAAAAACCATTGCACATAAACCCATTATGCCCGCTAAAAATATGGACACCATAGCCGAAACTCGAGCCTCATGGGGCCGGTTAGCCCCGAGTTCATTCCCGACCCGAGTTGAAACAGCAAAGCTGAGTGAAGAAGGGAAAACATATATCAACGACGTCGTTTGGATTAACACACCCATTGATGCCACGGTGGCCTTGGGGTCCACGAGGAGCCCACACAACACGATCATGATCTCGTACCACCACCACTCGAGGCAAACAGATACGCAGCTAGGCGCGGCTAGCCTAATCAGCGGCTTCCAGCCAGTCAAACATTCTCGGCTCGGCTTAGTCCAAGTAGGCACATGCAATCCGGAGGCCCACACGTAACAAACCAGCGTCACGAGAACGAACAAGTTGGAGGCGGCTGAAGCCGCGGCTACCCCAACCACGCCGAGCCGAAGGTGGGACACGAGTAACAAGTTTATGGGCAAGTGTAAAATCGTTCCGGCGAGCGATGCTAGCGTGAGCGGCTGGGTGATGCCTTGAGCGCGAAGGTAAATGCGGATTGGGTGGATAAAGGAGTTTGTGATGAGGTCTGGGAGAGAGAAAATTAGGTACGTCCGCGCAAGGCGCGTGATATTGGGGTCTTGGTGTAAATAAAGTAAAATATTGGAAATGTTGAGCCAAAGAAATGCGATGGGTATAGATGAAATGAGCAGAAAAATAATAGACCTTTGTAATGTGAGTGACAAAAATTTGGGACGCTGAGCTCCGAAGGCCTGTGTGCATAAGGGTTCCATGCCGAGAGCCAATCCGGAGAGGACGGAGTAGCCGGTGATGTTGGCGAAAGCCATGGCTAGCGAGCCGGCGGCTAACTCGGTTTCGCCGAGGTGGCCGAGTAACAGCATGGAGAGGATGGAACGAGCGTAGAGGATTAAAGCTGTTAGTGCTATAGGGAAAGAAAGGTTGAATAAAGATTTGGTTTCGGTTACGATTTCGGATGGGGTGGGGAGAAATTGGGTGGGCTGTTTTTCTTGTTTGGGTGGATTTTCTTGGTGGGCTGTGGTGATTGATAGAGATAAGAGATCAAAATAGAAATGGGTTGTTTGGGTACAGGGTGGTTTGTGGACATGTTGATGATGATGATGATGATGATGATGATCAGTGACAGTGATTGTCGTACTGCTAGTCTTTGGATTGCACATAATGAATTCAGAAGAAAGAAAATAAATTTATTTTTTTTCCCCTTATTTTCCAGGTTTTTTTTGAGCTAACTTTTGCAGGCTTTGAGCTACAGAAACAGATACTCGCACCCTAAGCTATATTTCTTGGTAATGCAAGATGGTAGATTGATTCCTTCAGCGTCGCAGACGAGGACAGGTATTAATAGGGAGGGAGGTGGTGGGGTTCTTTTATTTTATTTAAATGGCCATTACTTTTTGAATTTTACAGTTTTATTTTGGTTTTTTTTTGCATGTGGGTGTTTTTTCGAAATTGCTAAAAGTGTTTTTTTTTTTTTTTTTTTTTTTAATTTTTCTTACTTTGTGTGGTTCAAAGGAGGAGACGTCAAAATTTTCAGTTTCAATTTCCAACATACAAAATGGGAGGATTTTCACGAGAGCTTGTTTATTCTCTCACTCCGGCAGCTTTCTGGTCTATCTTCTCTTCAAACACAATTAATATCCCTATCTAGTCCCAACATGCTTAAAAATTTAGTTACCGATCGACTTCATGAATAGCAGGCTCGTAAGTGATAACTGATAAGACCACTCCTTTATCAACTTCGGGGCACTTTCGCTTATGGCATGACAGTAATGTTCATAGCTGTGTTACCCAAAAAAAATTATTTTAAACATTCACTTGACTAGACATTGATAACATATTAAATTTATTATTAATTCTTATTTGGTGTAACTGATTTTATGATTTAAATTCATTTAAATGAACGGATTGAAGTCAAATATTGACTAATAAAATTTATTGTGATTTGTTTAATTTTATTATTGAGTCAAGTACGATTATAAATTGAGTTTAAATAGTTTAAATTTTTAGCGATTTGTTTTGCTATTTAAAAATTATTTTTAAAAGATTTTTTTTTTAGCGAGTGACACACAGTTACTACTAAGTCTTATAAAGCATCTAACATATGATAATTAGGGTTCGATTCTCATATGAACAAATTAATTAAATCTCATATTAATGGATAAAAAATTCTCTAATAAAAAGTAACAAAATCCTACAAAATTGACAAAATGATCATATAAAAATAGATAAATAATCTTTGCATAGCAGATATTCGAACGTGAGACTTAGTCAATTATAAGAAATAGAGGGTTTCAAGTTAGGCCTCAATGTAATCATAGTACCGTACTTTAAATTATGATGATATTTTAATATTTTCAACAGTGCTCTGAAAATTATTAAACAAATTCAAGTGGTAAAGAAAATGTCTAGTGTTTAAATGATCTTAAATAGAAATTAATTAATCTTATGTGTTCAATTAATTTAAACGTTAAAGGATCATCTATGATTTAATCAAAATTAAACAAAAAACAATTTAAAATAATATTTTGAATCAAATTTACGTTGTTCTTTCAACTGAGTGAGCTCGAACGGAGTTTGAGCCGTACAACTTAATTAATTTTACAGTCCTAATTTAAATAGTGACATGGGGTAACATTATGACAAGTAAATACATTTTTATACTTAAACTCCATATAGGTAATAGGAGTTGACCCCAAGCGTTTGCGCTATCTTCAATTATTCTTAATAGGGGATTATGATTTTGAGGCCAGGTCACATAATCGATAAGACCATAAAATATTTTCTTAAATGGGTGATTGACAAACATTTGATCGGTTATCGAAAATATTGAAATTTGTATGAAAGTTGACAACATAATTTTGTTTTATCTTGACGACTACAAAGTAACGCAAATTTTGAAAATTTCCATTTTCCTTATTTGAAAATAGACTTGATAGCGACGAATAAACTTAAAATGTATAATTATTTACTATTATTAGGTATTTAGTTTTAAATTTTTCTGGTGGTAAGTGAAGATTTTGAATTTAGTAGCTAAGCTTGAACATATTATTAAAATTGTACTGTGCTATCTGATTGAACTAATCTAATTATTAATTGGATCAAGATCGAACAGGTTTGATACTTTTAAAATATTGTCATACTATATGGCTTCACAAGTTTTCGGCTGAACCAAAAAAAACTGACCGAATCCATTACAATCGAACTAATTAGATTGACGAAGTTTGGTTTTAAGAATTTGTATAACCAAAATACGTGGTCGGTTAAGATTTTTTTTTTTAACAGTAACTGCCCGACCAACCGATATTAAATATATGAATATGTGTGTGTGTGTGTGTGAATATTACTTATTGGTCGTGGATGTGCAAGTGTACACAATTAAATTATAGTATAAAAAGTTATCAATCCCACGATGATTGAAATTCAACTATTTACCAGTCAAGAAATTCTTTTTCTTATCTAACAAATTAAAAAGATTTGATTTCTATACTAATTTAAACTACTAATATTAACTACTAAACAAAACTAATTCAATTAGGATTTTTGACAATAAGAAGAAATAGTACTAAGATTTCGATTTCACCTACCCATTTATAATCAAAATTAATCAATTTATCATGTAAGTTATATAATTTATCTGTGTGATAGTAAAATTTTTCAATTTAAGACTGCTACTATATCTCTAGTTATAGCATCCCTAATCCAATTATCAGTTCCACAGTCTCCATGTGTAATTTAAATAAATTGAAAAACATTAGGTTCTTTGAAAATTCCCGGATTCATTAATCTAAGATGTAATTACTACCGAAACTGCATAAACCACCTTGAACTATCTCTAGCAAAGTTTAATTTATGGTTATGTATCAATTTGCACTCGCTAGTCGTCACCTCTCGATCCTTAAATTATGTGACAAACAATTATATAAATATTGATCAAGTATTTAGAAGCATTAAGAACATAATACATAACTCACAACACATAAACTCTACGAAGCATAATAAAAACGATAACTTTAATTATTCATGGGCAGAATCCATCTAATCTCAGTACAAAAGTATTTAGAACATAATTAAATTATAAAAAAAAATGGAAAAGATAGAATAACCCATTAAGAAGTCGACAACAATAATTTGTTGTCAGCCTTTTGATTTCTGCCTCCTTGAGCTCTAGATTTTCTCTCGATAGTTTGTGTGTGAATTGTGTCCAAAAGTCTGAGCTAGGAGGTTTGTTTATTTATTTATTTATTTTATTTATAGCTTTCAATCATAGGACTTTTCATAAGTTGACTCAAATTAGGTTTGCCGTCTTGGACCGTGTCAAAAATCCTTGCAAAAGCCCAAAGTCATGTAAGTCAAAGCCTTCCGAAAAAGTTAACATAAATCGCAATAAATTGTACGGGCTAACTTACAACCTTCCCCACGGCTGTAAGACATCTTACGGCCGTAAGCCTCTCTAGATTTTTGGTTTACTTCCTGTTTTGATTTCTGGCAATCATTGTCCGTCCATGATTCATCCAAAACTCGATTTTCGTCCGAAATAAGTCTTTTAAAGCCCAATTATGTACAAAACAAGTTCAATAGAAATAAAACACATTTAATCCCTTAGAAGGCCAAATCCATACAAACTCAATGATAAATCAAGAGATAAATCAATAAAATAACATATCAATTAAGCACTCATCATTTATCTAGTTTCACCACTTTGTGAATGTTGTTCAAGTCTTTAAGATATTTTTTTTTCTATCCATTCTAAGGTAGTTCACAATTGGATACGACACGTAGTGAGGCACAATTTAAAATTTTAATCGTAAACATGCCTAATAATGAATAATATATTTAGTAATAATGTAAAAGGTGCAAATAATCAAATATACAAGAAAAAATCAAAAATGGTTTTAAATATGTTAGCCTAATTAAATCACCAATTGATCGAAATAAATCGATAATTGATCAACCAATAACCAATAGATAAAATTAAATTCGACCGAGTTTAGTTATGGATATTCCCTAACCAATGCTTTCGGATCGGTTGATTTTTTTAGCAACAAACAACCGTAATCGACTGATGTGCATCCTACCATACTGTGTATGTAATTGAATCGCAGCATTTTTTATTTTATTTTTTAGTAGGTTGTGGCAGTAGTTTCACCATATTTACAAATATGTCAACTAAAAATCAACTAGTATTCGAATCCCACAATAACCATCATAATTCTATAATAATATTAATAATGAATCAGAAATCTCACCAGGTAAAAGGGATAAAACTATGCACCATTATACTCATAATAATGGAGAAATAATCCTAAGAATGAGAAAGATAATCCCACCTAAGAAGGGTGAAACAAAACTCCGCCGCTTAGAACTTGAGACCTCTCATAATAAGAAATCTCAAAACTTCCATTTTAACTATTAAGTTGAGAGCTCATTGACATAGAAAATCTTTTGAACCAAGTTGGTATTTTAAAATTTCATTGATCTAGTCAAGTTTTTTTAGAAAAAATATTAAACAATAGAATAACTCTGTTTTTATTTATGAGTTGCTCATTATTTATCAACTAAATAAAAATTATATTCCAATACGATTATTAAATATAGGAAATTAGATCGTGTTTGTGAGTATAGTCACTTGAATATTTAGACATTGTCAAATTATGAAACCGTATTATTAAAACCTTCTTATGCTACCTGATTATTAAATTGTATATCACAATATTGAGGATTTTGAATTTAGTAGCTAAGCTTGAACATCTTATTAAAACCTTATTATGCTACCTGATTGAACCAGTCTAATTATGATTTGGATCAAGATCAAACAGGTTTGATACTCTTTAAATACTGGATATGTAATTGTACAAAAGAAAATTATATACTTTTTGAGTAAGTGGTGACAATGGTTTCAACATATCTACAAAGACATCAATCAGAAATCAAATAGTGTTTGAATTCCATAATAACCATCATAATTCCATAACAATATTAATAGTTGGCCAAAAATCCCACCTGGTATAATGGACTAGACTCTACACCATTAAACTCATAATAATGGCCAATGAGGTCATAGTCCAATGGTTAAAACTGAGGCCCTAAGACCCTTCACTTTTAGAGGTCTTAGGTTTAATTCCCGGTTATGTCAGGATTATCTGTCAATTTTATGCGATCATATTGTCTACTATTGTCGGATTACCTTGCCTACTGTTGTGGGATAATGAGTTAACAATCCCAATAATGAGAAAGATAATCCCACCTGAGAAAGGGAAACGAAGCTCCACCACTTAGAATCTGAGACCTTTTGCAAATAAGAAATTTCAAATTCTCAGCCTTAACCATTGAGCTAAGACCTCAGTGGCACATAAAACCTTTTGAACCACTTGGTATTTTAAAAAAACATTGAACCAATCAAAATTTTTAAAAAAAACTTTAAACAATAGAATAACTTCGTTTTTATTTATAAGGTGCTCATTGTTTATCAACTAAATAAAATTTATGTACCAATACGATTATTAAATATAAAAAATTAAATCATTAACTTTTAGATAAAATATGTAATTATATAAGACATATTATATTTTTTTTTATATAATACTCCCTTTGTCAAAAAAAAGAATAAATAACACATGAAAAAATCCAAATTAAGAAATTTGACTTTTTAGGAGAAATATTTTTTTGTACAATATTGTCCTTGCAAGTAGACCATTTAAAGATAGATAGAGAGAAAGAGAGTGTTAATGTGCCACAAAGAGAATATAAAGAATTAATTATAAACTAAAAGTAGTAGTCTAAACCATTCATTTTGGAATAATAAAAAGGGTATGAGACTCATTCTTTTTAGAACAGATAAAGTATACCATATGAGAGTGTAAATATATTACTAGAAAATACAGTAACAACCATCTCATCTTCACCTTCTCTGCCCTGTTTAGTACAACTTATAAAATGCTGACTCTAAAAAGATGACTTTTTGTTGCATTTTAATTTGTGCATAAATAATTGTACGTTCTTTTTTTTAAAAAGCTGACAATAAGTTGTTTCAAACAAGTATCCTTAACTGAAAAACATAAAACATATCAATGAATAAAAAATTAGAAATTTATCAATATAGTTTGAGTTGGATGGATAAGGAATCCGATTTTCTATTTGAGGTCTGGAGTTCGAGCCTTAAATTGAGTAGATTATGTTAGGAGAGCTTCCCCCACACAACCCGTGGGTCTGACACAACTTGAGCTAGATTAGTCGAGGCAAATGAAAGTCCAAGAACACCAGTGGAAAACAAAAAAAAATTAAAAATTTCAATAAATATTTTTTTAATATTTATATGGCGTTAATATTCTATATGCATATTTGTAGATTTTGGTTCTTTTATTCGTACATATTAA
>JAUMHB010044654.1:0-17804 GCA_032359685.1 Pittosporum tobira
GATATTTTGGAAGGAACCATAAGAATTTGACACCTCAAGGGCACTTTAGTCATTTCACACATTTATTTGAAAATTACCATTTATTCCCTCAAGGTTTGATTGAAATAATTCCTAAGCCCTCTCTCTTTTCAAAATTTCAACCATATCCCTCTTTTGACTTATTCTTTCACTTTAGCCCCACCTTAAATTCCCATAATTCACCTTAGTTCATATTCAAGTTACTTTTAGTCAACTTCTTATTTAGATAATTCAACTTTGGTCGGCTTTAAAAATATATACTTTCAAGTTGCCTTAAAAATTCATTAACTTCGGCCTCTTTTTTTACTTCTAAAATCTGGTCATTCCCGAGAATATGCTTGATCCACTTCTTCAATTCCCCTTTAATCCATACTTAATTTAACTTATCCCAACTTAAGTTTTCTTTGATCCATATTTTCATCCAAGTCTAAAAATCGAGTTAATTTGACTATAGCTTTATTAAATACATTTACTTATTGGACTATTTTCTTCCACAATATTTTGACCAAAAACGTTTCTTGGCTCAATCCATTATCAAACTTAGTTTCATCAACAATTTAAATTCACTTTAATCTAACTCATTCATCAATTTACACTTTAACCGATCCATAATTCATTTAAATCTTATTCAACGTTCTTGAAATTTACATTCTAAAAATATAATTTATTTTCATTACATTTGTTTAAATTTTCGGAATCTCACACTACGTCCAACTCAAAGCTAGGGTTTACCGTGTGATAGTTGAGTACCATATTAGAATTAGTATTTGTAAGGTCTGATATGATTCCAGTTAGAATTAATGGTGTTTCTTTCTAGGATCGTGACAAGGATCATATTATATAGAGTTGAGTCAATGCAGAAAGATACTATTTCCAAAATAAATAAATAAAGTCAAGGAAAAGTGTATCCGATCCAGCGAATTAGATTTGTGATGTAATGTACAATTATTTTTGAATTTAGATTTCAAATATTGCTAAGTGTTAAAGTATTGTATTTCGAAGGGAAAAAAGGTGTCATATTATTGGAGATCTAACTTTACATATTTACTTTTATAGTACCAAAATAAACTTATTTAAAAATAATTCGTTCAAAATTATTAGAATAAAATGAATTTTTAAGAAGTATTAAATTATAATATTTGACATTGGGCACCCAACTAATTTAGACATTCAATAATCGTCTAACTAGCACCGAGATAGTAATTAATTTACCTAAACATAAATTTTTTAGAACACCGGTTTATTTATTGTCTTATAAATGTTTTTGTTGCTTGCAAATATGAACATCATCTTTTCACATTTTGCGTATTCTTGATTATTCTGTTACATATTACTGTATTTGTTTGCTATAAAAGCTAACTACAACACTTACTTTAAATTTACCAGTTTTCTTTTTCTTATAAATCATAAATAGTCAACTGAGATCTCACTTAATTAGCAACTATATATATATATATTACTCAGAAGGTCATCACAATTGATTAGTTATTAAGAAGAATGACCATAACTCGGTACGTAACAAGTTAATTATTACACTGTAACTTAACAATTGATATTGGCGAAGAAAGAATTACTGAAGATCGAAGCAGTTAAAAATTAAATTAAAGTCTCATACGTGATCTCTCCGTTCTCAAAATTAGACATACTTTTAATTGGATTTTATCAAATTATGTAAAATTTTAAAACTTAAATTATAACATATAAATATATATAAGTGTCTCATCTATGAACACAATTGAATAAAAATACTGTTTCATTTAATCTAACATTCATTGTCCAAATTTTAATTTAATTGTTGAGAATAGTGCACATCCGTTACTATTAATAGTGGATGTAATTTTTTTTACAGAAAAATAGTAACAAACATTAAAATATCATTTGTTATTAATAGTAGCAAATGTATAAAATGATACTTCTATCTTATTTTATTCTAAACGTAACTTTTTATATATATATATATATATGTTAAGATTTTCAAAATTTGACTTTAAAATTAAGTAAAATAAAATAAATTTATTTTAAATTTAAAACAAATGTACTGCATTAAAAATTATATGCCTCTATAATTTTATTAAAACGGGAAAAGCGGAAGCATGAGTGATCGATTAGCATTTTCCAAGATTTGGATACAGATCTGAATCCAAGTAAGTACTTGACAGACGCTCTGGCGAGAATCTCAACCATCAACTTATCTGGTAGAACTCGGCAAAGTTGGTGCGTGTCTTCCACCATATCCAAGCAGAAGCTGCTCCTGCTGTCGCCTCCTGCCATTTTACTCGATCTCTACGTCCAATCCAAAACTAGGTTAAAGCTAGCTAGTATTTATAAGGTTTGATATGAAGCCCATTCCGCATAGGATTAATGGTGTTTCCTTCTAGGATCATGATACCAAAAAAACAAGAAGGAAAGATGCTATTTAAATAAATAAAAATCAAGGAAAGGTGTCTCCAGCTTAGTAGATTTGTGATGTTAAATAAAATTGTTTTTAAACTTAGATTTCAAATATTGCTAGTATTGTATTTCCAGAAAAAAAAAAAAAAAAAAAAGTGTTATATTTTTACAGGTTTACTATTACAGTACTAAACTAAGTTTATTTCAAATACTTCGTTCAAAATTATAAAAACAAAATAAATTTTTATTATGTTCTAAAATATAAGTATAAAATGTATTAAAAAAGCAAATTTTATTTAAAATTCGATTACTTTTGCATATGTCATTTCGTCTATTTCATTTGTAAAATCTTTCGAGACCTACATAATTTTTTTGTGTGATTATTACTACTTAATTTGTTCCCACGTTTTGTAATTTATATAAGTATTGTTTCTTTAAAATGTAGGAAAATGTACACAAATAGCTATCCGCGTGGATATATACACACACACACACACACACACACACACATATATATATATATATAAGTTATAGCGACTTTTAACTTAAATAGATTAATATTCTTCTTTTTTATTTTTTTAATATATAATAATTTCCTGGTAAAACACGTGTATATTATAAAACGGGAACAAAGGTTTTAGGGTCCTCACGCTTTTAACATTGTAAAGATTTAAAAATAAAACTCTCAACATCCTAAAATTAAAGATGTCTACAAACAAGCAGCAAGTTGGAGCGGTTTCCTCAAAGACGGATCCCAGATCGAACAAAATTAAATTTAACGAATAAGAACAATACCTTATTTCCCACGGGGTACCTAAAATATGGTAAACCAGTTCATAGGACATAATAATGTCAAAGAAAATTGTGATTATCAGTGAAGTAATTGTGCTTAAGAGCATCAACAGCTATAATCTCCTCACTGGAATTCAAGAACAACATTCTCTGGCACATAAATACACAAGTTAAGAGAAGATCTAGATTCTTAACAAAATTATTTTTTTTTTAAATTTCTAAGAGATTAATTGAGGGATATTCTATTTATATTATCTAAAAGAGCATTGTTAGCATAGCTGAACGTGAGACAATGCAAGCTAAAGATTGGAATACCAGACAAAAGAGAATCAAGACGACATCTTCAGGAGAAAAATGTTAATCAAGTACATTCAATTACCTATTAAAAAAATAATAATAATAAATAAATAAAACTCAAGAAAATGTCTCGAAAGAGACTCCTACTGAATACAAGTAATTACCAGAAACCAGGCACAGTTAATTAAGTATTAGCTTCCGGTATCTTTGCAAGGTTCCCCACATAAGGACACAAGAAGTACCCGGTATCTTGGCAATGACTCATGATTTGGAAAAATCTTGATTTCTTCGTTATCGGGATCAACTAAAAAACTACCACTAACACTATTCTCATGTTTGCTATAAATTATGATCTTACTATCTAGCCAAAGACCGATAGGGGTTCCAATCATCGCCGACAAGGGTCCAACGGTTAAAATTTTAGTCCACAGGGGCTTGGTGATTTAGAATCCACAAATCAAAGCAAATGCCCGAACTCTTGTTCCTAATTTGCAGGGTAAACAAACATCCCAAGAGATTTTTTAATGTTGATAAGACGCCTTATAATTTTCCGGTGATTAAATTCAGAAGAATGTGCGACTGTTATTTGACCAACACCTTATAGTTTGGTCTCACAAATTGATGGAAGTGTCCGTCATTTTTTTAAGGACGGACCACGGACCAAGTATGTGATTTTAGTACTTCAACAGGTTTAAGACAAATCAAACAACACATCCACAACAGAAGAAAAGCATTCTACAAAGAAGTCAAAAGTTATGCCAGAGTTTAAGCCAGATCAAACAAAAACTTATGAATATGATATGATGAACAACTTCTTTCCCATGGGATACATAGAATTTGCCAAATCGTTCAAAGGACATAAGAAAACACCACACCATGATTAGAATGTCAAATAAACCTCTAAGTATGAAATCCTCTCACTGGGATTCCCAGCACAACATTTTCTGGCAAACAAAAATACAAGTTAAAATACAGCAACAAGATTAAAACACATCAATCCTACAGTGTAACTAATTTTAGTTTAAAATTCATGAAT
The DNA here is from genome assembly GCA_032359685.1 of Pittosporum tobira. Classification (NCBI taxonomy): domain Eukaryota; kingdom Viridiplantae; phylum Streptophyta; class Magnoliopsida; order Apiales; family Pittosporaceae; genus Pittosporum; species Pittosporum tobira. The sequence continues at coordinate 4,535 of JAUMHB010044654.1, forward strand.
AAACTAATTGAGTAAAGGTACTTGATATAAATCCCATAAACAGCATTCATTATAAAAACTATTAGTTTACACCATCCAACAAACATCAGGCAAAGAATAATAAAGTCATGGAAGAGCATTAGTTACAAACTAATAAAAAACCTTAAACAAGTTTATTAACTCCCCTAGTCTTGGCAAGGCTCTCCACATAGGGATAGAAGCTCCCTCTACATCCAATCTCATGATTAACACATGCCCTGATTTCATTATTATTGGGGTCATATAATGATCTATGACCCTTTTTGCTAATAAATATAATCTCACCGTGCAGCCAAAGACTGATAGGCCTTCCAATCACTCTCGACAATGTTCCAATCGTTAAAATCTTCGTCCAAGGGTCCTCCCCAATCCCATGCTGATTCATAATCCATAAGTCGTAGCAAGTGCCCACTCTTTTTTCTCCACCTCGTGGATAAACAAACATCCCAAGAGATCCCTTAATGAGAGTCAGATGATGTTGTGCATCTCTGGTGTAATCAGATTGACATGGAACCATTATTTGGGTAAACATCTCTTTCATCATATTGAACGAAACCACAACTTGAGAATTCATATCCTCAGGCACTGCTACTCCGATCCAGTACAAAGATCCATCCACATTTACAGCTGGACTATGACAATCGATATAGAAAACTGGAACATTAAAAATGTTGAATTCCCTCCAAGAATCTGTACTAAGAGTGTACACCTGAATTTCGGTGTCAAGTCCAGAGACTTGACGAGATAGCATATTAATAGTAACTAACTTGTAATCATCCATGGCAGGAAGAAAAGAGAATCCACACCATAGTTTACCATAAGGCTCATACTCATCCTGAACATCTTCATCCTCATCCTCATCCTTATCCTCTACCTGAACATTTTCATCTTCATCCTCTTCCTCATTCACAAACTGATACAAATAATCATACTCGTACTCATCATACTCATACTCATACTTTGTGATGTCTGATGGTGGGCATGGAAGATGTCTAAACTCTGTGGTGGCAGGGTTCCACACCATAAAACCGAAATTCCTACAAATACAGACTAAGCCATAAGAAGAGCCCACAATCACGGATTTCTGGTAACCAAGATATCTATATGGAAAGGGAATTTGTGAAATCAAATCATTGGCCGAGAACAAGGAGATAATATCAGTATATTTTTTCGTATTTTTGCAATGGCAATGACGAAGGAGAGAAACTGGCTTCATGTTACTTCGGTTGAAGTGCATTGCTTTAAAAGTTGGCGAATCGACTAGATTTCTCCAGGGTTTGGATACAGATCTGAATCGAATTAGAGACTTAACAGGGAGTCTTGACAGGATATCAAGCATCAACTCACCTGGTAGAACTCCCCAGCCTTGGTGCACGTCTTCCACTATATCCAAGCTCAAGTCTCCTGCCAATAGATAGACCATGGAATCGTCCATGGAGTATTCCCGATTTTGATAAAGATTTTTGATTTTACTCCACGATCAGCTGAGGAACTAGGGTTTACTGTGAGACAATCAGAGTATAGGGGGGCTTTCGGGTTTGGTGTTTTCTGCTAGGAATAAGACTGATGTCGGGTCGGGTCGGGTCAGCTTAAATTAGGATTGTTATGTAAACTGAAAGAAGTACTATAATCTTAGACCACTATTTTACCCACATCAATCGTGCCTAGGTAAAATTCTGAATTTGCAATACATCATCGATGGTGTTCACTACGAAAAATTAAGGGTTTTTTTTTCGAATTGAGGAAAAATTCCTAGTTTTCTCTCAATTCATACATTCATGGATACCCAAATTAAGCTTCTGAATCGACATATCTTTTATAGGGAGATCTAGATCGAGAGGAATTTCGGAGGGATTGAGGTTTGACGAAAGGATGGATGGTGGTGTAGGCTTGAGATTCTGGTATAGGAAGAAGAGGAAGAGCAAAGAATCAAGGATAAACAAGGAGATGGAGCTCCGAATACGCTACTGGACAAGCATTTAATTTGTTGGAGATATCAAGTATCCGTCACTAAACGATAATTTGATGCTCCTTCGATCTAATAAAAATAGACTGTTTTTAAATTTTTAAATTTTATTTTTTTAAATTTAAAATTAATATACTCCGTAGTTAATTATATAATTAAAAAGAATAATGATTTAAATAAATAAACAATTCAAATAATTTATAATATTTAAAATAATATAAATTAAATATAATTAATTTATTTGAATTTAAAACTTCAAATTTTAAAATTTAATTATAAGATTTCAAAACAATCTCTTTTTCTTCCTTGTCTTTAAAACGGAGAGAGTGTTTGATAGTTGATAAGCGGTATACGAAAGGTGTCCTATTAGTCTATTACCCGAGTAAATACTTTCTTTTAACAAATGAAACAATATTGAGTAAATCCTAATTATATTTACAGTAATATTTTTTTAATTAATTTATATTTAATGAAATAATTTTTTAATTTTATAAATTAATTAAAAAAATAAAAATTTATCTCAAATTTTGAAGCATACTTGGTAAATTATTATTTTCAAGGTTCGTGAGTAGGTGAAAATTGTTTACCAGGATACGTCCGTTGGAGAAATCGGTTTCTTTAATATTCTGTTATATAAATAATGAGTAAAATATAAAAAGTACATAAATTAAGAAAATTAATTGTTTAGAATATATTATATTTTTTTTTACAATATTATCCTTACAAATGGACCCATATAAAGATATATATAGAGAGAAAGAGACTATTTATGTGACATTAAAAGAGAATGAAAAAATAATTAAAATAAAAATTATAGCCTAAATAATTTATTTTGGAACAATAAAAATGATACATAAGCTAATTTTTAAGAAAACAGAGTCAGCATTATATTCACGATTTTGTTGTTTATTAGATAGCTAATGTGCTTCTCCCTTTACCCTGCAAAGTTAGGGATTCAATGGTGTTTGTCATTTCTTATTTGATCAATTTACAATTTATATTTAAAAATATAGTGCTTTAAGGGTGTTTTATCAGTTATGTATTAAAATAATTTAGTTTATTTTTAAAAGGTTGATTAATGGTATTTTTTTAAATTTGTAATTTATTTAAATTAGCTAATAAACTTTAAATTATTTTAAAACAAATTGCAACAAGTCGACCTACAATAATGTTTTACTCTAGTGAGTCTAGATTTTCAAAATAAAAATGTTTGTAGTTTTTATTTATTTGTTTTTTAAGTTGAGATTAAAATAAAGTGGTCATTATCAAAACAAGAGTTTGGAAGAATGAACAAGATGCTTAATGGATCTAGTTATCATTTAAAAGGGCATGGGTACATAACTGAATGTGAGACATGAATTTAAAGAATGGAGTACCAGGGAAAAGAACACACCACCATCAGGGAAAAGACTAACGAAATGCTCTGACAAAGACTACTAAACCTGTAATCAATAGGAATAATTATCAGAAACAAGCCAGTTATTTAAAAAAACGAAAACTATTTATCCCTCCAAAGAGGACTATTTGATCAACTTAAATATGGACCCCTAAACAGATAATCCACATAATTTTTTAAAAGTTTATCATGGGCCCATTTGATTATATATACTATAATAATACGAAATATAATTTTGAAAAATAATATGAATCGAATAACATAACATAATTCTTAAAAGTAAAATAGATAAGGGAACAACATTAATTACAAATTGATGTACAACTAGCTTACACAATTTTATTAGCTCTCCTTATCTTGTTGGCAAGGCTCTCCACATAGGTATAGAATGACTCTTCACACACTCTTTCGTGAAAATAATATTTACCAATTTGTAATCGTGGATAAAAGTGAATATGTCAAAAGTATAAGTTTCACGGTAAAATGTGAATGGATTTACAGGGACATCCCTAGACTCTCTGGTGGCAGGATTCCATAACACAAAAAATAGATACTTCCTAAGACAGACTAAGCCATAAGAAAAAAAATGATAATACTTATGCGACTGGCCATGCAGTAGCCAGAGAAACTCAATGGAGGCCATATCATCGGCCAACGAGGAGATAGCGTGATTATCTTGTTTTGTAGAATTGCAATGGCAAGGACGAAAGAGAGAGATTGGTTTCATGGTACTTTGGCGGAAGTGCATTGATACATAAAGTAAGGAGAACCAACTAGATATTTTTAATATTCGATACAGATCTGAAACGGTAAGTCTGGAGAGGCTATCAAGAGTCAACCCAGCTGGTAGAGCGCCGCAGAAGTGGTGCATATGCCTTGTTGTAGACCGTCTAGGGAGTACCCTTTATTTTAGTCCGAGCTAGGGTTTACAAATGATGATTAAGTATTACTTATGGAGTTCGAGACAGAGTCCATTCCAATCAGGGTTGGTGGTATCCCATGGTTGATTTCGTTTGTGTTTAACTCCGGTACCTGAAAAAACAAGACTGATAGTTGAGTCAATATAAGAAATTAAAGGTGTCCTTGTCCCCAAATAATTAATTAAATTCTCACTTGTTTTTGAAACATTATCGAGTTAGTCCTAATTATATTTAATTAGGATTCAGAAAACTACTCTTTTATCCCACTGTCATAAATGGCCAATTATATACTATATGAGAGAAAATAAATATAATGTGATGGATCATACATAATATATTGTATGTAATATAAATTATAAAATATATAACAAAATAACGTTATTTTGTTAAAAATATTTATCGTACTAATTACATCATATTGTATCTCCCGTAATCCCTATATATATATATATGTATATATTCTATGAATCCAAATCCCACCCCACACGACGATGTTCGATCCCCTCAACTAATGGCCAAACGGAAAACACTCTTGCCACTTAAATTAACCCATAATTTTTTAAAGGATACAGTTTTTATCATTTCAATATAAATATTTAAAATACTACATCACCATATTACAATGAACGAAAAAGAAATAAGTAGGACCTTAAAATAGTACATCACCATGTTAATTCATCTTTCCTGATAGTTATAATATTTCTATTGATTGAAAGTTAAATAGATACTTCTTATATTGACATTAATAAAAAACAAGGACATTCAAATTAACATAAATTCATCTAATTTTGATTAATATAAAAAATTAAAAAACCAAAACTAAAAGAAAAGAAAATCGAGTAATCTCACATTAAACGACACATTATATCCATAAGGCTCCTTTAAATTACACTAAAAATTGGGAATCCCAAGTCTGAAACCTCTAGAGTAAGAAGAAGGCAAAGATTTTTCTGAAATTGAAGAAGAGATTTTTCAAGTAGAAGAGAGTAGTAGAATTTTTGTGAATTAATGAGACTAGCAACTCTGGCGTCAATTGTTGTGAATTGAAAGAGGCATATTGGGTATAAATAGTTTTACCTGAGTTAGCTTTACCTGAACAGAGACAACTTGAGTTTACTAATTAAGGGTCTCACTTGTGGAATTAGTATTTTTCGAAAATAACTATTGCCACTCAAGAACAGTAAAAAATAATTTTACTGGAAATTAACCGTCAGACATCAAAAAACATAAGCGAAATATACCATTCCCGGTTAAACAAAATCAGAGGGATTATTTCACATAAAACTAGAGAGAGAATACATATATTAGATACAACTTCCTTATATCATATATTGGGACCAACTTGACATTTGATCAAGTTTAAACTTTGTTTCCAACTGGGCACACGTCGGCGGGAACTAATTCACCTGGAACATGGGCAACACGGGGATATGTTCTTTCATTCTCCTCTCTCCGATGCTTAAGATAGTTGAGATTAAAGAGATAATCTGAATATTAATTAAGACTAAGGTGAAAATTTTAATCTTAATTTGAGACGATCTCCATCACCATATGTCCAAAAAAAAAATAAAAATATTTCTTTTGATTTGGTACATACATTAAACTGACGAATGAATGATAAGTAAAATATATTGCAACTTCATCAACAAATCATTGTAGCTATTCAAACTCGGAAACTGACATACGACTTACCGGTCAGCTTATGGAATTCTGGAACTGAATATATGGCTCAGGAGCAAAAATAAAGCCATCAACGTGCGTGTCGATCATGTTCACTCTCAATTATCGATCCACATTTGATCGATTTATATTATCAATCTACCGTACCTACGCCAGTAGTGCATATACTCCGATATGAAATTGATATTTTCATAAGTGCAGATTTTTTTGGCAAAACAAGGCGCAAACCGAATGGAGCTTCTAAAAATTCTAGAAACCCCTCCTGTGGGGATTTGTAATTTCATGTTAGCAGATAAAATGGGCGTGGAATGGACCCACCCTAGTTAGTTTTTTTTTTTTTTTTCCATTTCTGATGTACCAAAAAAAGAAGAAGAAAATATTTTCATAAAATAAATAATAATAATAATAATAATAATTGATTAAAGTCGTACTTATATGAATATTAAATTATTTATGTCAAGAAGGAAACCATAAAATAAAAAAATAATAATTGGATGAAGTCTTACTTATATGAATATTAAATTAGTCATTTATTTAGGTCAAGAAGGAAACTTTTGAGATTATAATATAAAAAACATTGTTTTATAAGTTTATACAAATTACAGATCATATAAGAAAAATATAATAGTTGATGTTGATTTATGCTCAAATAGTAAGATTAGTAATTAGTCATATTTATACATAATTTTGAATAATTTTAGCTATTAAAGTAATAGTAAAATACTATCCAAAAATATGACTGCGTGTGTATCTTGTATAATTTTGCTGCTATAAAAATAATACTTTTTGCAAAGTTTATAAATACTCAAGGTTTTTTTATTTCATTTTTCTAATGATAGAGTGGTTCCGTAATGCAATTGCGGTGATTGACTTGAAAACATAATGTTTATTCGATAATAGCGTTTGAAAATTATTAAATTATAATTTAAATTTTTGTTAAAGTTAAATTTAATTTACATATTAAAAATTTTAACCTTAAATTTATCTCTTTAAACGCTCTTATCAAACAGGCACGTAGACTCATTGTATACAATCATCAATAAGAAAAAAAAAAAAAAACTCTTTTAAGAAATAAAAAAAAAGAAATAGAAATATAGAGCTGTTTATATCAAACAAAAAATTGAATAAATCTTAATATTTTTTCTAAAACAAGTTTAATATTATTTGAAGTAAAATCAAGATGTTGTACGTACGGAGTACTATATACTCTTGTTATTATAAAAGCATACATGCAATTTAAGTTTACTTAAACAAGTTAGCAAATGAAAACTAATTTTGAGAATTAGTTCGAGCTTTAATCTTGAAATGTAGCTCAAATGATCACCCACCTGTCATTGGGAACTTGCTCTTCTCTAAACAAATTAACACATTTACACTGTGCTCATGATCAAGCGGCTGTGGAAGGTTTGAGCTAGAGTGAACGGTCTGGATCTAAAAGGAACGGTTAGGCTGGTTCGTCTTGTTCCCGCGCTTGTGATCCTATTCTCTCCCCTCCCCCCAACTTCTTAAATTCTTTCAATACAGTTACAATTTAACAACAGAACCCCCAGATTTTCTCCTTCTCTCTCTTCAACCAATAAAACATAAAACCCCATGGCAACCACTCTGAAACTCCTCATCATCCTGGGCACTCTTTTTATTCCCGCCGCCGCCACATCTCCGCATCAAGCCACCCAAGGAATCTTAGACCACAAATCGCTGCCAATTGCCACCATCCTCTCCACACTGGGCTACCACCAGCTGTCCCAGATCGCCAACCACTCCCTCCCCACCACCGCCAGCCCCATCACCGTCTTCGCCCCCTCCGACAACTCCCTTCTCACCTGCCCGTCATGCTCCCTCTCTCTCCTCCTCCAAGAACACTCCGTCCCCTCCCTCTACCCTCTCTCCCTCCTCCAATCCCTCCCCTTCGGCGCCAAAATCCAAACCCTTTCCCCATCCCCCCGCTGTCTAACCCTAACCGTAACCCTAACCCCAACCTCCACCGCCGCCACTGTCTTCGTCAACGGCGCACAAATCACCCGCCCTAATCTCTTCAAGAACAACCGCCTCATCGTCCACGGCGTCCAGGGCTTCCTCTGTCACCTGTCCCCTCTCTCCTGCAACATCGAGTCCATGACGTCCCTCTCCTTCCCTCGTACTCCCTTATCCTTCAGCCCGTTCTTCATCATGCGCCTCATGCTAAAAGACGCCATGCTCCGCCTCCGCATCAACGGCTACAGCGTCCTCGCCCTCGCATTACGAGAGATATACAAAGATCTCCTCGAGCTCCACGCCGCCACTGTGTTCGCCCTCGATGACGAATCCATCTTTTCCGATGGACACGTGTACGTACAAGATCTGAGGTTTCATGTAGTGCCAAACAGGCGATTGACGGCCGGCGATTTGGTGGGTTTGCCTGCGAATACCGTGTTGCCGACGATGGAACGGGGGGAGAAACTGGTTGTGACGACCGCCGGCGGCGGAGGTTTGTTGGAGCCGATGAGGATTAATTACGTGAAGGTGAAGAGTCTTGATTTGCTGCTCAACGGGAGGATTGCAGTTCATGGACTCGCGGGGCCTTTTAGGCATATTGGGCATGATCTGACGGCCGATGGGGACCAGAGTGAATGGTCAGGAATGGATAAGAATGTGGCCTCCGCGCCTTTGATTGGAAGAACCGTGGAAGTTGATGATTATCATGGGAGTTGAGCTATAATTTGGTTGTAATTCATGCTCTAATTGGGTTGTACAATATGAAAAACTGTATGTACGTACCTTGTAGCTAGTTCAATGGATTGAAATTGGTGTAGTACGTGCTGCTTTCTTCTCTATTCTTTCTTGATTTTGTTCCGAGTTTCTCAATTACTATTAGGAGAGTTGTTTTGACTAATTTCTATTCAAATTGCATAGATTAAGCTTGGTAATCAAGTACAATCTCAAGTTAAATTCCTAATCAGGATGGATCAAAATGGTTCAAATTCAATCAAATTTGTCCAGAAATGACTAATGAATACGCTCATGCTGTATACATTCCCAGAACATTCTGGAAGTTATGTTGAGTACCCCTCCAGTCTCACAATTTATTTTTACGTTTCATTTTGACGATCATATAATACAATACAAATTTTAAAATATATGAAAAGTAAACATTAAACAATAAGAATATGCAAATGCGTCCAGACAAAGAATGATGTGTAAAAATGATGTGTAAAGTACTCAAAACATTTTGGAATGTGTAATGGGCCTAATGGATTTGAAGAATGTGGCCCAAATTAGAATTTGGATTGTTTTGTGAGTTGTTGTGACACAGTATAAAACAGCCCAAGCAGACATCCATAGTTGTTGACTTTGTCAAAGTCCATGGCTTTTCCAGGACTAAGCACTTATAGCCGAGGGAACAAGGTACTAAGGTAGTATATATATTATACTCCTATATTCCAACAACTACGTTATGTGAAACAAGACGTGGTATTAATAATTTGACTGAATATGTAATCTTATTTTTGAAATATATAACAATATTCAATCTCTTACAATTTTAATAATATATTTCATAAATAATATATTAAATTTTATATTTTTATAATAAAAAGATAAAATTTAAATTTATTAGAAAGAATTATTTTTAATAAAATTTAAAATATTTTAATAAATATTTAAATATTATAAAATTTTGTGTGACATACTCATTCCGTCCTTTTTATATTGCAACACTTGTCTTTTTTGGACGTTCCACATTATTGTAACATGCTCAACTTGAAAAGTTTAATAATATTAATTGTCTAAATTACTCTTACTTTATCAAATATGGCCCACTACTTCAATCATTATTCTCATATTTAAAATTATAATATCAATACTATGCTCCACCAATTCAATTACTATTCTCATTTTTAAAATTATAATATTATTACTTCAATCACTATTCTCTTTTAAAAATTATAATATCAAACAAAATTTTTAAACTCTTTAAAAAAATCAAAATATTGCGATTCAAATGAGACGGATGGAGTAATACTTATTAAAACATGTCATAAAAATTGTGGAAATGAATTAGCAGTGTGTCACAATGGAAGTTTAGATTCGCTACTACTTCTTTAATATTAGGTCCCACTTTTTGTATTATATAAATCAAGTAATTTGACCAAACTCTTTTACATGCTAGGATTGAATTGGACTGATGAATGACACTGTTTACCTACGGAACACAATTCTTGGAGTAGAATTTTTTCGATTGATCGGGTCTACACAATCTATGCACTCCAAAATATAGTAGCATTGATTTTGTAGAAAAATTAATTTAAAAATTTAAATTAACTTATATTTATTTAATTATAATTTATATATATATATATATATATATATATATATATATTACTGTTGTAAGCTTTAGAGAAAAAACTAATGTTTTATTGATAATGAAAAACAAAGTCTGAACATGGCTATGTACAACTTACTTCTAACAAACTTTATCAGATATGTACATATTTACTTTCAGCTAACAAACTTGGTAACAAACTTGCTGCTGCTACTAACAAAATAATTAATACATATTTCTATTCCTTAACATCCCCCTCGAATTGGGAGTGACAAACAAATTTGAAACACCCAACTTGAATAGCAAAGTAGACAAGTGATCATAAGAAAGAGCTTTTGTCAACAAATCAACAGGTTGCTTCATAGTAGACAAATAATGAGTAGAAATAATGCCCTGCTTCAATTTTTCACGCATAATATGATAGTCGATTTCAATATGTTTCGTGCGCTCATGGAAGACTGGATTAGCTGCAATATAGAGTGCTGCTTGATTATCATAATAAAGAGGAACTAGAGTGAGATTAGAAACCTGCAGATCTTTGAGTAAGGCAAGAATCCATAAAATCTCGCAAACATTATTAGCCATAGCTCTATATTCAGCTTATGCAGATGATCGAGCTTGGGTGGTTTGATTTTTACTTTTGAGTAAGGCAAGAATCCATAAAATCTCGCAAACAGTACTAGCCATAGTTCTATATTCAGCTTATGAAGATGATCGAGCTTGGGTGGTTTGATTTTTACTTTTCCATAAAATTAAAGAATTACCCAATAGAATACAGTAGTCGGACAAGAATTTTCTGGAAATGGGACACGCCCCCGAGTCAGCATCACAATATGCTGTTAAGGACAAAGAACTTTGTGCTGGCATCAACAAACCTTAACATGGAACATTTTAAAGATATTAAACCATTTTTAAAGCTGCATCCACATGTATTTGAAGGGAATTCTGCAAAAATTAGTTTAAAATGTGCACCCCGTATGTAATGTCCGGCCTTGTAATCGTAAGATATATCAAACGACCAATTAATCTTCGGTATGCAGATGGGTCAGATAAAGGTGGACTCTATTGCTTACTGTGATTGTGGTGTTGTTCCATTAGAATTTTTGATGGTTTAGCTCCTAACAAACCATAATCAGTGATAATATCTAAGCAATATTTTCGTTGATTGATATAGATGCCATTAGATGAATATGCAAATTCTAACCCCAAGAAAAATTTGAGAGGTCCCAGGTCCTTGATTTGAAACTGAGTGCTGAGATACTGCTTGACTTTTATAATAGTCATATGATGTGTATCAGTGATCACAATATCATCGACATACACCAATAAAATGATAAATGTATTTTAATAAGTGAGGGTAAACAGAAAGTGATCATTCTGGGATTACTTGAAACCAAAACTCAGTAGAGAAGAAAAGAAATTTTGAAACCATTGTCTCGGGGCTTGTTTGAGATCATATAGAGACTTCTTTAATCTACAAACAAGTTTGGGAGCAGAAGACGAGTTACTTAGCTTGAAATCCGGTGGAAGATGCATGTAAACCTCGTTGTCCAAATCTCCTTGTAGAAATGCATATGTCAAGTCCATTTGTGATAATTTCTAACCCCTGGCAGCAACTAAAGCAATGACAATTCGAACAGTTGTCATTTTTGAAACAAGTGCAAAAGCCTCAAAAAAATCAATTCCATGGTTCAGTGTGAAACCTTTTGTCACTAATTGGGCCTTGTACCGTTCAATGCTTCCATCATAATTGTGTTTGATCTTGTAAATCTACCTGCAACCCACACATTTCTTTCTAAAAGGTAAAATAGTTTATTCCCAAGTCTTATTATTTTCAAATGCTTGAATCTCATTTTGCAAAGCATGACATAATTTAGGATCTTTTAGAGCTTGAGCATAGGAATTGGGTTCAGAAGTCGCAGAAGTAGAAGCAAGATAAGTATGATAAGTTAGACTGAAATTGGTATAGGATAAGTGACGTGTAAGAGGATATAGAGATGAAGAGTCAAGAGCAAGTTGAGAAGTTAGAAGAGTGTTGGGCAAATTATTTGGTAAACCTTTGTAGTCTTTGAGCCATATAGATGGTTTTCGAACTCTAGATGGTTTATTGGCTGGGAGAGGATCTCATGAATTGGAGATAGGTGGAACAGAGGTTGAAATGACAGGATGTTGACTTTGAGGATGAGATGATAAGGGTGAATTTTTAGAAGATTTTGATATGGAGTCATTACTTGATGGTAAGGCTTCAGAAAACTTTTGTGTGGTGTCAATAGATGGTGAGGTTTTTGCTAGAGATGATGAAAAGTTTGAAGGGAATGGTGGTTTATGTGATGAAGAAGGAGAGTGTATGATATGTTGAGGTTGAGACATGAGTAAAAGTTCATCAGAAGAATAAGAAGAAAATTCGAGTTAAGGTGAGAAGAGTAATTAGATGATATAGGAAAGAATTCTTTATAGGGAAAAAGGTGTTCATAAAAAGAGACATCCCTAGAGAAAAATATTTTTTGGTTTTAAGATCACAAACTTTGTAACTTTTCTTTCCATAAGGATATCCTAAAAAGACACATTGAGGTGCTCGAGCTGAAAATTTAATTCGATTGTGAGAAGGGGTGGATGCATAACAGAGACTTCCAAAGACTTTGAGATGAGAATACGTAGGCTTTTTGTGAAACAATTTGGTTTAGGGAGTTTCATTATTTATGGAGGATAGAGACATTCGATTACTAATATAGGTAGCAACTAGAACACTATCACCCCAATAGGAAATATATAATGGAGATTGAAACACTAAAGCCCTAGCTACCTCAAGCAAATGTCTGTGCTTGCGCTCTCCAACTCTATTTTGTTGTGGAGTGTTAACACAAGAACTTTCATGAATAATTCCAAGAGATTGAAGGTATTGAATAAATGGGGAATTAAAAAATTCAATTTTATTGTCAGATCTCACAGTTTTAATAGAGGAACTAAATTGATTAACAACATATACCACA
>JAUMHB010044676.1:0-17798 GCA_032359685.1 Pittosporum tobira
GTTGCAGGACCTGGCGGGGATCTTCGGGTTTATTTGGAAGGGTTAGCTGTGGCTGAGAATGTTCAAAAATATGTAGAGCAAAATCCATATGGTCAAACACCTATCACAGAGTCAAATAAGTCCTGGGCTTTCTATTCCAAAGTGATGGGCCCCAAGTCATTTAAACAGCAAGATTATACTCATTCAGGTCTTGAACATGCAACCGTGGAGCAGAATTGCAGAATCGCTATACAAGAGTCAAAGCAGACCACTAATAAAGCTAGTTTGACTAGAAAAATGCCTTACCCAGAAAACCTTGTGCAAACTAAACAGTTTCAGCTTATTATACACCAGAACGCTGAACAACTATCGGAGGGCAAGTTGGGCAAAGTGAAAAATGGCTCTGATGATAAATGTTTCCAGGATCCTCCTCCTGAGCCCATGGAGGGAAAAAGACAACTAATGAAAGATCCAACTCCTTCATTACTTGAGGGCAAATTCTGCAAAGAGGAAAAAGGTTTTGCTGGTACATGTGGCCAGGATCCTCCGGCTGAGCCCCTTGAGAAAAAAAGACGATTAATGAAAGATCAAATTCCTATGTTATCAGAGGTGGATGCAATTAATGGTAATGGTGCTCGAATTAGCAACAAAGAGATCTATCCGCTACAGATTTTGCCTTCTAGTTTGCAAAGGGATATTACTGTCTCATCCAAAAGGAAGCTCCTCATTCTCGATGAGAATGTGTTGCTCGCTGATGTCAATTCAGATGTACCTGACGGTCCTATAACAGACTCAAAAATAGGCAGGAAAGGAGGTTATTTATTACTGTATTTTTATTTATTTATTTTTTAAATTCTGATACTGTTACATATGCCTCCTTTTGCTTTATAACATATATGTGAAATTATAAATATAGACACATATTATTGCCTAACAAAGTACTGTTAACTTGTTTAACGTGTATCAGTTTTCAAGAGGCCTTTTTGTGATGATTTTCTGAGGTTTTGCTTTGAGAGATTTAGTGTCGGTTTCTGGTCAGCAACCCCCAAGTACAACTGCTCTGCGCTTGTTAGCTTATCATTGTTACAGTTTTTTTAACTTGTTAAGTTTAACGTTTATCTGAATCTTCTGTACTTTTCTTACTTATTCATTTTACTTTCTTTACTGCCACCTTATTCTTGTCACTATGAACTCTGAACAGGGGAAATGTGCCATTCAATCTTGATTTTCTTATGGGCAGTACCGATGAAAAGCTTCTCTTCTGTTGGGTAGGCATTTTCACTTTCCTTGCATCATTTTTATTTGTATCCATGCCCTTTGCAACTAGTTACCCACACAACAGTCCCTCCCCCTCCTTCCCCCTTCCCCCTACCAGCCCCGCCCTGCCACAGCCAACCAAAAACCAATTTTCAGATGCTAGTATAAATTAGGATGTCAATTTATGGAATATATTTAAAGAATGTATTTTATTTGTTCATGATATCGTGATTATTGTTTGTGCAGGATATATCCAAGTGTCTTGAAACAGGCTTTGGTATTGTTGGGGATAAGTATAAGCCCATAATATTAAAAGAACTTACGAGACTATGGGAAAAGCACGAACCACACCTTCCATGGAAGATGGGCGAATTTAATGAATCCAACACACTTTTGTTGGATAATTATCCATCCACGGCTTTGCTCAATCCGGTGAGATCATCAAACTGGTTTCTTCTTATTTTAAGTTTCATTTGTGATGATTCAAGATTTTCCTAATATTATTTTGAATATGATTTTTTTATTTTTTTGAAATTTTCCAGCCGCATACTGCAATTTTTCCCCCTAGATGCCAGTACAAGGATGAGAGAGATACTTCATTAGGTGAGTTGCAGCTCATTCGCCAAGAACTAATATTTTTCTGTTCACGTAATAGTTCTGTTGAAATCTTATTATACATACAAAGTAGTTTGCAATAAATTATTAAAAGGTCCATAATGTGTAGATGTAATTCACAAATCATAATAGTTCCAATATGACATGATCTGCTTTCTGCACCTGCATAATTATTTTAATACTTTATTTATTTTTTAGTATTTTTTTTTTCTTAAAAATATTTGCATGATTTCCGTTGCATGATAGCCAATGACATTTTAAGCTTGTAATCCACGGCAGGACCTGGAGGTGATCTTCGGGTGTACCTGGAAGGGTTAGCATTGGCAGAGAACGTTCAAGATTATGTTAAACAGAATCCATTTGGTCGACGACCCATAACGGAAAAAAATATATCATGGAATTACTATCTTAAGGTTATCGGTAGCGTCATGTCCCAAAAATGAAAGTGCTATTAAGTTGCACAACGGCATTAATATCTGATTTTGGTAAATGATAAACGCCTGGCCCTTGACGAAGCTAAAACAGTATAATTTTGCGTCTGTTTTATGTATTGTTGTGTATCATTAGTTGTTAAAACCTTATTGTAAGAACCCGAATTTTTATGAGCGATCAGTAATATAAAATTTTTCTTATGATGTCCAGTAAAATTATTTTTTGCGTCGTTTTATTTCAAGAAATTGAGTTAAAATAATAATATAATGATTAGGGGTATTTTGGTTATTTTGACAATTATTGTGTTCAAGGGTAGTTTGGTTATTTTGACAAAAGTTATGTTTAAAGACATTTTGATCATTTTGACAAATATTATGCTTGAGGGTATTTCAGTTATTTTGACAAAAGATATGGTCAAGAGTATTTTGGTCATTTTTAGAAAAAGTTATGTTCGGAGGTATTTTGGTCATTTTGACCGAAAATTTAGAAAGTGTTTAAAATCATAAACTGATCAAAGATCTGGAATCAGCGCGGAAAAATAGTGACTCGAAATGTCGTTGGATTTTTGATTTGACTTAGTACAGAGTTGATTTTTTTACCAAAACGTAGTATGAAAAAACGAATAGCGCCGTTGGAATTGCAATGTGACAAAACGTAGAGATAAAGTTTAACATTGTATTTTTCGAATTTTGACTTTTTAAAATTATTATTTAATTATTAAATTAATCGGCTCGTGAATTGAGACAAAATAACAGTTTGAATTTTGAATTTCAGCCCAGTTGACCAAGTTATCCACATGCAAAAATTCCCATAATTTTTTTTTATCTTTTTCCCATTTTTTCCCTTTCCCTTTTCTTTTTCTTTTTTTTCTTTTTCCCTCATTTCCTTTTTTGTTCTTTTCACTTTTCCCCCCAAGTCTGCTGTAACTTCTGGATTTTACCAAATTGATAATACGTCCTTTTCAAGTATCGATTGTTGTTTCTAGACGTTGCAAACCGTCGATAAAACATTCAACCATCGACCCCTAATCCAAAACTTGGCTGCAGCACTCCAAAAAAAAATAAAAAAAATCAAACTTTTATTTTCTTGTTCTTGGCTCTGTAAGATTCAAAAATTAAATTTTGTTGTTTAGCCGAAATTGATAATTGCATTAGTTTCCTAGAGTGCCTTAGGTCACATTAAGCTTCTAAAGCATTACTTTTGGTCAAGATCCGACCACTGTTAAGTCCATTTACAGTAGGTTTGAACCACAACCAAAGTTTGGATTTTTAATCGAGCAATCGATGTTTTCTCAATCGATTGATAATCCCCTTGGATTCCTTATGTGCTAATAATGATTTTACTATTTTTAATTGATTTTTTGTGGTCGTTTGGGGCAAGAATCGAATTTCGGCGAGCTTCAGCCGCTGGAAATGGCTGACTATGCTGGAGAGGTGGAGGATGACATGTGCAACCTTAAATCGAGTTCATTGCCGACGGGGTTGTAAAATCTAGGACCTTTATCAATCCCTCCTTCACAAATTTGTCCTTCCTCGTGAATTTTAGTGCGTGTGTCTGTTATGCCATGTGAACCTGCCGTCGGCATCCTCTCGGCCAACAAGCCATGGTTGCCGGCAAAAGTTGAGGAAGAAGGAACAGTTGACTAAGATTAACTGTTTTGTTTCTATTTTTGATTACTATTATTATTATTAGTAGTAGTATTAGTATTATTATTAGTATTATTATTATTATTATTTTTCCAGAAGGGTTAAATTACCAAAGTGCCACTAATGGCATTTTACCAAAATACCCTTCTACACATTTTACCAAAATACCATTCTGTAGTAAATTACTAAACTGCCTTTGGGGCATATTTACCAAAATGTCACTGTAGCTTATTTACCAAAATGCCATTGTTGCACTATTTACAAAAATACTCCTGTTGCACTAATTACAAAAATACCCCTACTACACTATTTACAAAAATACCCCTACTGCACTATTTACAAAAATACCATTGTGGTACTAATTACAAAATTGTCACTTAGCCTTATTTACAACAATGTCATTGGGTTGAAAAATTTGTATAAAAACATGTTAAATTCATTTTTAAATTGGAAATTTAATTTTCTTAAAATTAGACGATATTATATTAAATTAAATTCTACTTCTATTTAGATAATGAATTAGAATATTTAGAAAATATTATTTTAAATTTCTTTTAATGATTTAAATATCATTACGATGTGATTACACATCATATTTATTTCTTTCTCAACATCGTATATTTTTGTATACGAACGTTATTTTTATTTTTTATGTCCGAACAAGAATCCACCGAAGTATTTTAGGGTCAAGAGTACCCCGGGATAAATACGAGGAATAAGTTGGATGGAATAAGTTAAATGACAAATTGTCAAATAATGACAATTTTGCCATTTGAAAATTTTGTGTGCGTTCATGTTAATTTTAATTAAGGACTCCAAGAGGTTTATTATTATTATTTTTAGAGTGAGCGAGATATTTTTAAAACGACGATAGACCGTTATTATTATAGGAACGGACGTGAGTGAGAAAAGAAAGCCGACGATCATGAGACGCGTTAATTGGAAAATGTAGGAAGCGTATTTAAGGCAAGTACATTATTCCCCACTTATGTATAAGTTGTTGTTTCACTTATGTATGCTAGTTATTTCAGCTTTTAAATACGTATAATCTAAACTTCAGTATACGTATTTACCATGAATGTACAATTTAATTACTCGTACATTATTTGTTATTCATATTAAATTTTGAATAATTATGCATATCTACCATGTATAAGCATGCCATATTGTTGAAGCGTTGTTTATTGTTTCACATTATAATTTGAACTCGAATGTTGAACATGATTTAAGACCGGTGTACCGAGACCCTACATGGTTAACTCCTGTATCTGTGACGTATACGACACGAATCTTTAAAGTTGATTATGTGTCGAGGATGACGAAATGACTGTGTGTTGAAATGACTTTGTATTGAAATGACTTAGTGTCAGGCAAAAATGCCACCCAATGAATGTTCAATTATTCAAAATACTTATTGTTGAATGGCATGATATGACATTTACTCGTATATCATGCATGTTTTGATAGAATTCATATTAACTCGTGAATTCAAAATCTTCAGTTTTAATGATTCAAAACTATACCGTTTTATCTGTTTGACTAGAAGGATCATTTTATTCAAAATAGAATAATTTCTTGCTGAGTCTCTTTCACTCACTCTTGCTATGTTTTATAAACCTTCCATAACTAGTCGAGCGAGACGAATTCTCGAAGGGCAAAGGCAAAGTATAGTACTATTAGGAGGTTCCCGGATTTGTTATAGCTTAAAAGTTGTAATTTAAACATTGTGCGACTTCTGTTCATACTTGTTTACCCTGTTATTGTAGGACTTTAATTTTTAATTAAGTTTATGCTTCCGCTGTGTAAATTTATTCATATGAGCGATCCTTGTAAGATATAACAGGACGAGTTGTCGAATATTGGCTACTTAACTTGCTGAGATGATATATGACGGCCAAATTTTCACGAGAATTCAGAGGTGGAAATTTGGGGGCGTCACAGTTAGCATCAGAGCTATAAGTTAGAACAAATCCTTAAATCCAAGTGTTAGGAAAAATCCTAATCGACTTGAGAGTGTAATTGCATCTATGATTCGAATATACGAATCGTAAAGACTCTATGATTCGAATATACGTTAAAATCTATACGAATTAATTAACACTTATGTTAAAATTGTAAATGTGCCACACCATCGAGATCCCCGCCCTCAGCCCACTTCCCGCATTTGAGATTCCCGAAGAGGATGAACATATCTTGGAGTCCGAGTCGGATGAAGAACTACCCAAAGGGTACGACCCTATTAGAATCTTCGAGGACGGACGGAGATATTGGGTGCACCCCCGATATGCTAATGATGAAGATATACCTGAGGATATGAGGTTCTACCTCAACAGTGATGATGAGGAGGACGAGGACATGAGATCTTTCCTGGACGGTTACAACCAGCACGAGGAGGAATTCGACTTGGAAACTGAGTCGGAAGAGGAAGGGCCCGTAATAAGAAACCCTTTAAGAACCGCTGAAGACGGGCGATGGTATTGGGCTCATCCCCAATACGTCGACAGTGACGTAGTACCGAAATATATGAGGTTCTACGTGAATAATGGAGATGACGATGATGAGGACGAGCATGTCGAACTATACACACTTAGAATTAAAAATATTTCTTTTTCACTAAAAATCGTAATTGATCCCTCTTTTGAAATTCTTGTAGATGTCAAACCACGAGGGGTACGAGAGCGAAGAGAAGGAGTGGATGGTCCAGGATATGACCAACCAGGCTGGGGGAGAGTTGACCACCCCGATATCACCGCCTACCCAGTTGCCCCTATTCCCGAGGCCCTACTCCGACATGACGGCTGAAGACCGCCTATGGGAGAGACTTCAAGAGACTGAAGCACTACTCCAGAAGAAGGACGAGCAAATCTTGCACCTACACTCCAAGAATGAGTACGCAGAGCGGAGGGCGCAACATTGAGAGCATGCTGCGAAAAGGATTGCTGTAGAATATCGGCAGTCTTTTGATAGATCGTGGAGGAGTATTAATCACCTCCAGACTGCTGAGAGGTAGGAACAGACCCTCGCCTTCATCGAGCATTTAGCCAGTCATCTTGAGAAGCAGTACGACTCCGCTCTAGCAAACGAAGAGAAGATGTACCGATGGGTCAGAGACCACTGATGTGGGAGATACACCCGTAGTAGTAGGTAGTTAGGTTAAGATAAAAATTTTACCGGATCGACGAATCTATAATGTACTGTAACCTAGAACTGCCATTTCGAATTTATGTAACCTTTCTCTTGAGTTAATGAAATCCTTATTTTGTGTCATCTTATGAGTAATTATGCATTTACGTATACGCATCTAAATATGCAAACACATTATCTTGTGACAGAACGATGTCGCCAAAGAGGGGACGACCACCACTAAACCGCCAGGCCCAGCCTGAGAACCTGGTACAAAACCTGATGCAACAGTTCGTGAACCTGTTGCAGGATGCTTTCCAGAATGCGCCAACCCCTCCCGACAACAACCATCGCAACCAACATCAAGACCGCAGGCCGTCGCCTTCCGTCACATATAGAGAGTTCCAAAGCGTGCAATCGCCTACGTTCCAGGGCTGCAGCGAGCCGACAGAGGCTCAATCCTGGATTAAGGAAGTGGAAAAGGCTTTCAAGATCTGCCGGGTGGCAGATGATCAAAAGACGTTGTTCGCCTCGTACCTACTGAAAGGAGAGACCAATTTCTGGTGGGAAGCCACCAAACAGAGGGAACTGAGGAATAAGGAGGTAGGAGAAAATGATATGGTCGAAGAAGTTGAAGAAGAAGGGACTGTTGCGTGGGGACGTTTTAAAGAGCTATTCTTTGAGAAGTATTTCCCCAAAAGCATGAAGGACAAGATGGAGGCCAGATTTCTAGAGCTCAAATAGGGGGATATGACAATAGTAAAATATGATGCGAAGTTCAACGAATTGGCTCGTTTTGTGCTGCATCAAGTCAACACAGAGAGAAGGAATGTTAAGAGATTCGAGCAAGGGTTGAAGCCTTGGCTCTACAACAGAGTAACTGTCTTAGAAATCAACAACTACACGAGATTGGTGGAGAAAGCGACTATCGCTGAGGGGAGTGGAGACGCCTTGTCGAAATTCAACAAGGGCAATAAAAAGAAGGACATGAAGAAGGGAAAATGGAATGGAGGGAGATCCATCGAGGGGAGTCAAAGCCAGCAAACTAAGGGCCAGGAAAGTAACAACCAAAAATGGCCCCATGAAGAAATCATTAGGGGCGGGTCCGCTTAAAGAAAGAAAGGAGAAGATGGCAAGAGCGGTAGGAAGAACATTTCCTATCGCTGCAACCAACCTGGTCATATGGCAAACAATTGCCAGAACCCGAGCACCCGCGTGTGTTACACGTGCGGAGAGAAGGGGCACATATCACCCAACTATCCCAAGAAGTTGACCAACTCTACAATAAGTGGAAAGGGGCCAAGATCATTGCTGACAGGAGGAAACGCCCATCCACTTCGCCCTACTGCCAAAACCTATAACATAACCATCAAAGACGCCACCGATTCAGCTGACGTGGTGACAGGTACACTACTTGTTAACTCCATACCTGCCTACATATTATTTGATTCGGGAGCTACCTGTTCATTTGTGTCTGCTCAATTTGCAAATAAATTCAAAGTAAAAAGTAAAAAATTGGAAACCCCATTGGATGTAGAGGTAGCCAGCCAGGAAGTTTTCCTTGTCTATGACGTATATAGGAATTGCGTAGTACACATCGATGTCCATAGACTCCCGGCCAATTTAATACCTTTCCCTTTGGGAGAATTTGACGTCATCCTGGGAATGGATTGGCTAAATGCATATAGAGCAACGATAGATTGTCAAAAGAATAAAATTATCCTCAGGATGATAACGAAAGATTGAATTTCATTCTTTAGTAGTAGAAACCCTAAGCTGATGCAATGCTTAACGATGGCCAAAGCGAAAAGAATGATAAGGAAAGGATGCTCGGCCTACTTGGCTCACATACGAGATACTCGACCTGACAAAGTCAACATCGAGGACATCTTAGTAGTTAATGAATTCAAGGACGTATTCCTGGAAGAACTGTTAGGACTGTCCCCAGATCGAGAAATAGAGTTTCCCATCGACTTAGTCCCTGGAGCCGCACTAATTTCGAAGGCACCATACTGTATGGCACCAGTAGAAATGAAAGAACTGATGGAACAACTACAAGAGCTACTGGACAAAGGATTCAAACGACTAAGCGTTTCACCATGGGGAGCGCCGATATTGTTTGTGCAGAAGAAGGATGGCCAATGCGATTATTCATCGATTATAGGGAATTGAACAAGATCACAATAAAGAATAGGTACCCCTTGCCCAAGATCGACAATCTGTTCAACTAATTAAGAGGAGCGACGTACTTTTCGAAGATTGACCTGAGATCCTGATACCACCAATTGAAAATTCGAGGAGAAGATATATAGAAAATCGCGTTTAGGACGCGCTATGGACATTACAAATTTCTAGTGATGCCATTTGGTTTGACAAATGCGCCGGCTGCCTTCATGAACCTAATGAACCGGGCATTCAAGCCATACTTGGATAAATTCGTGATAGTGTTCATAGATGACATCCTGATTTATTCTAAGACGAAGGAAGAACACGTGGAACACCTCAGGATAGCACTGGAAGTGTTAAGGAGGGAGAAGTTGTACACCAAGTTGTTGAAGTGTGAATTTTAGTTACAAAAAGTACAATTTCTTGGGTACGTGGTGGACAAGGACGGAATTGCCGTGGACCTAGATAATGTGGAAGTTATGGCCAATTGGGCCCAATCGAAGACACCGACAGAGATCAAGAGCTTCTTAGGGTTAGCTGGCTACTATCAGAGATTCATTCAGGACTTCTCAAAGATAGCTATGCCGTTGACAAACCTAACCCAGAAGACTGGAAAATTTGAATGGACCCCGAAGTGCGAGCACAATTTCTAAGAACTGAAGAAGAGGCTGACTACAACCCTAATTTTGTCACTACCTGATGAGACTGGAGGGTTTGTAATTTATAGCGATGCGTCGTTGAAAGGATTGGGATGCGTGTTGATGCAACACGAGAAGATGATTGCATATGCATCTTGGCAGCTGAAAGACTTCGAGAAGAGATATCTTACTCACGACCTAGAGTTGGCAGCTATGTTCTTTGCCTTTAAGATTTGGAGATACTACCTCTATGGGGAAAAGTGTGAAATCTTCACGGACCATAAGAGCATGAAGTACATATTCACCCAGAAGGAGCTGAATATGAGACAAAGAAGATGGTTGGAGCTGATTAAAGATTACGACTGCATCATCAATTATCACCCGGGCAAGGCCAATGTGGTAGCTGATGCGCTGAGTCGTCAAGAAAAAATGAATGCGATGTTAGTGCAAGAAGAAATAAGGAGAGACTTCGAACATATGCAACTCGAAGTAACACTCCCCAAAGAAGGGACAGAGATGCTGGGAACAATCAGTGTAAAACCAATGCTGATTGACTGAATCAAGGAAGTACAACAAAAGCACGCCAAAGAATGCAGAAAACTCGTGGAGAAAGGTAAAGGAAAATGTCGCTGGGATGTAGATACAATACTACGGTTTGAAAATTGGATATGGATCCCTCAAGACAATGAGTTGAAGAGGGAGATCTTGCACAAGGCACATAACTCAAAATTTTTCGTGCACCCTGGAGGCACCAAAATGCACGGCGATCTTCGCGAGAACTTCTGGTGGCCGAATATGAAGAGAGAAATAGCAGAATGGGTGAGTCATTGCTTGACTTGCCAACGGGTTAAAGCAGAACATCAGAAACGGAGCGGATTGCTACAACCGTTAGAAATTCCCGAGTGGAAGTGGGAGAACATCAGTATGGATTTCGTCACGAGACTACCCCCGACCTTGAGAGGTATGAATGCGATTTGGGTCATTGTTGACTGGTTGACCAAATCGGTGCACTTCATGCCTATTAAAGAAAATTACAAGTTAGAGCAACTGGTGAAGCTGTACGTGAAGGAGATAGTGAGTAGACATGGCATGCCAATTTCGATCGTATCTGGTCGAGACGCTAGGTTTATGTCATAATTTTGGAATAGTTTTTAGGAATATTTGGGGAAACGTCTCGATATGAGTACAACATACCACCCCCAAACGGACGGACAAAGTGAAAGGACAATACAGACATTGGAGAATATGTTAAGAGCTTGTACCCTAGATTTCAAAGGAAGTTGGGATGATCACCTACCGCTTGTCAAGTTTGTCTACAACAATAGTTATCATGCAAGTATAGGGATGCTACCTTTTGAGGCATTATACGGGAGGAAGTGTAGGACCCCACTGTACTGAAATAAAGTTGGGGAGAGGAAACTAGAAGGACCTGAGCTAGGACAACAAGTCGAGGACGCCATATAGGTCTTTCGCAAAAGCATGAAAGTAACCCAGGAAAAACAGAAAGAGTACGCTGACCGCCACCGCAAAGATCGAACCCTAGAGGTGGGTGAGTATGCATTCCTGAAAGTGTCATCCTGGAAAGGAATGATGAGATTTGGTAAGAAAGGGAAACTGAGCCCCAAATTTGTGAGACCCTTTCAAATCTTGAGAAGAGTCAGAGCAGTAGCCTACGAACTAGCCCTACCGCCAGCATTGGGATATATTAACAACGTGTTCCACATAGCCACGCTATGCCCGTATAAACCTGACTTCAATAGAGCAATCGACTACCAACCGATTAAGATAAACTAGGACTTGACCTACGTCGAAGTCCCAATGGAGATAGTCGATCGTCGAGTCAAGATACTGCGCAACAAAGAGATCGCGTTAGTCAAAGTGATATGGAGGAACCATGATGTTGAGGAAGCAACGTGGGAGCTGGAAAGCGATATGGAGAAGTACCCCCAATTATTTCATATGTAAAATTTTGGGGACGTAATTTCTATAAGGGGGGAGAATGTAAGAACCCGAATTTTTATGAGCGATCAATAATATAAAATTTTCCTTATGACGTCCAGTAGAATTATTTTTTGCATCACTACATTTTAAGAAATTGAGTTAAAATAATAATACAATGACCAGGGGTATTTTGGTCATTTTGACAATTATTATGCTCAAGGGTATTTTGATTATTTTGACAATTATTGTGCTCAAGAGCATTTTGGTTATTTTGACAAAAATTATGCTTGAGGGCATTTTAGTTATTTTGATAGAAGATATGGCCAAGGGCATTTTGGTCATTTTTGGGAAAAGTTGTGCATGGGGCACATTTTGGTTATTTTGACCGAGAAGTTAAAAAGTGTTCAAAATCATAAACCGATCAAAGATCTAGAATCAGCACAGAAAAATAGTGACTCAAAACGCCGTTGGATTTTTGATTTGACCTAGTCCAGAGTTGACTTTTTGACCGGAGTGTCGTATGAAAAAACGGGCAGCGCCGTTAGAATCGCAGCATGCCAAAACGTAGGGATAGAGTATAATATTGCATTTTTTGAATTTTGACTTTTTTAAATTATTATTTAATTATTAAATTAATCAGCTCGCGAATTGAGGCAAAATAGCAGTTTGAATTTTGAATTTTAGCCCAGTTGACCAAGTGGGGCCCACATACAAAAATTCCCATAATTTTTGTCTTTTTTCCATTTTTCCCCTTTTCTTTTTCTTTTTTTTTCTTTTTTCCCCCTTTCATTTTTTGTTCTTTTCACTTTTCCCCCAAGTCCGCTGCAACTTCTGGATTTTGCCAAATCGATCTATGTCCTTTTCAAGTATTGATTGTTGTTTCTAGATATTGCAAATTGTCCATAAAAGGTTCACCCATCGAACCTTAATCCAAAAATCGGCTACAACACTCCAAAAAAAAAAAATCAAACTTTCTTTTACTTGTTCTTGGCTCGGTAAGATTAAAAAATCAAATTTTGTTGTTGTTTAGCCCAAATTGATAATTGCATTAGTTTCCTGGAGTGCCTTAGGTCTTTGGTCAAGATCCGACCACTGTTAAGTCCATTTACAGTCGGCTTGAACCACGACTAAAGTTTAGATTTTTAACTGAGCAATCGATGTTTTCTCGGTCGATTGATAGTCCCCTTAGATTCCTTATGTGCTAATAATGATTTTTACTATTTTTAATTGATTTTTGGTGGCCGTTTGGGGCAAGAATCAAATTCCGGTGAGCTTCAGCCGCCGGAAATGGCTGACTATGCCGGAGAGGTGGAGGATGACCTGGGCAACCTTAAATCAAGCTCATTGTCGACGGGGTTGTAAAATATAGGGCCTTTATCAATCCCTCCCTCACAAATCTGTCCTTCCCCGTGAATTTTAGTGTGTGTGTGTGTGTGTGTGTGTTATGTCGTTTGAGCCTACTGCCGGCATCCCCTCGGCGGGTAAGCCATGACTGTCGGCAAAAGCTGAGGAAGCTGTTTCTATTTTTGACAATAGTTTTATTATTATGTATATTATTGTTTATATTATTATTATTATTTATTTTTATTATTTATTTTATTATTATTTTATTATTATTATTATATTATTTCATTATTTAATTATTTAATTATTTCTATTACTATTATTATTATCATTATCATTATCATTATTTATTATTATTATTTCATTATTATTATTTATTACTATTATTTCATTTATATTATTGATATTACTATTATTATTTTTATTTTTTCAGAAGGGTTAAATTACCAAAGTGCCACTAATGGCATTTTACCAAAATACCCTTTTGCAGTAAATTACTAAACTGCCCTTGGGGCTTATTTACCAAAATGCCACTGCAGCTTATTTACCAAAATGCCACTGCAACTTGTTTACCAAAATGTCACTGCTGCACTATTTACAAAAATCTCTATGCTATACTAATTACAAAAATACTCCTAATGCACTATTTACAAAAATGCCATTTTGGTACTAATTACAAAATTGCCACTTGGCCTTATTTACAACAATGCTATTGAGTTGGAAAATTTGTATAAAAACATGTTAAATTCATTTTTAAATTGGGAATTTAATTTTCTTAAAATTAAATGATATTATATTAAATTAAATTCTACTTCTATTTAGATAATAAACTAAAATATTTAGAAAATATTATTTTAAATTTCTTTTAATGATTTAAATATCATTACGATGTGATTACACATCATATTTTATTCTTTCTCAACATCGTATATTTTTGTATACGAACGTTATTTTTATTTTTTATGTCCGAACAAGAATCCAGTGAAGTATTTTAGGGTCAAGAGTACCCCGGGATAAATAAGAGGAATAAGTTGGACGGAATAAGTTAAACGACAAATTGTCAAATAATAACAATTTTGCCTTTTGAAATTTTGTATGCGTTCATGTTAATTTTAATTAGGTCTCCAAGAGGCTTATTATTAATATTTTCAGAGTGAGCGAGATATTTTTAAATGACGATACTAACGTTAGACCGCTATTATTATATGAATGGACGTGAGTGAGGAAAGAAAGCCGACGATCATGAGATGCGTTAATTGGAAAACGTAGGAAGCGCATTTAAGGCAAGTACATTATTCCCCACTTAGGTATAAGTTGTTGTTTCACTTATGCATGCCAGTTATTTCAGCTTTTAAATACGTATAATCTAAATTTCAGTATACATATTTGCCATTAATGTACAATTTAATTACTCGTACATTATTTGTTGTTGATATTAAATTTTGAATGATTATGCATATCTGCCATGTATAAGCATGCTCTATTGTTGAAACGTTGTTTATTGTTTCGCATGATAATTTGAACTCGAATGTTGAACATGATTTAAAGACCGGTGTACTGGGACCCTATATGGTTAACTCCTGTAGCTGTGACGTATACGACACAAATCGTTAAACTTGACTATGTGTCAAGGATAACGAAATGACTGTGTGGTGAAATGACTTTGTGTTGAAATGACTTAGTGTCGTGCAGAAATGCTACCCAATGAATGTTCAATTTTTCAAAATACTTATTGTTGAATGACATGATAGGACATTCACTCGTATATCATGCATGCTTTGATGAGATTCATATTAACTCGTGAATTCAAAATATTCAGTTTTAATGATTCAAAACTATACCGTTTTATCTGTTTGACTAGAAGGATCATTTTATTCAAAATAGAATAATTTCTTGCTAAGCCTCTTTCGCTCACTCTTGCTATGTTTTATAAACCTTCCAGAACTAGTCGAGCGAGGCGAATCCTCAAAGGGCAAAGGCAAAATAGAGTACTATTAGGAGGTTCTCGGATTTGTTCTAACTCGAAAGTTGTAATTTGAAAATTGTGCAACTTTTGTTCGTACTTGTTTACCATGTTATTGTAAGACTTTAACTTTTAATTAAGTTTATGCTTCCGCTGTGTAAATTTATTCGTATGAGCAATCCTTGTAAGATATAACAGGGCGAGTTGCCGAATATTGGCTACTCAACATGCTGAGATGAGGCCAGATTTCCACGAGGATTTAGAGGTGAAAATTTGGGGGCGTCACACTTATTACTTTGCATCCGTTTTAGGTATTGTTTTTTTATCATTAGTTGTTAAAACCAAGATTCCATTTTTGTTTTATAGGGTCTAGGTTTTGTTTTGTTTTGTTTTGTTTTTATTTTCTTTGGTCACGTCGTTAGTTACTAATTTTGCTCTCTTTTCGAACTAGGGGTAACTAAGTTTGCTGGGATATTTTACCGAGATTATTAATGGTATTTTTCAATTTATGTTTCCTTTATTTGGTTTCTGACTTTATTTATGTATTTATTGCTCTGCTTTTTTTTTTTTTTTTTTTTTGGGTGAAAAAATCGCATTTTTGGTTCTTTTATTCAAAGATTTGAAAAACATGTATGGGTAGCTGACTCGTTTTGCTTTAAACCTCGTCAGCCACTATCACTATCAGTCTCATTATCCCCACTGCAGCGAGGGTGGTTAGGAAGTTTTTAAGGATCTGAATGTAGCAATTTGTAACCTAACCTTCTACAGATATTTACCATGAATTTCTTGTTATTCTACCATTAGATATACACTATTTTTGAGGTACTTTTTGGTGATTGTGATACGAATTTTAAGATACATAAAAAGTAAATTAAAATATTTAATTTTAATTTTTTTTCTTTTTAATATATTTATTATCAGGTTGAGAAAGTTTATTTCAATACAGTTTAAAGTTTATTTGTTAACTAAAATAAGTTATAAATTGGAGAAAAAAAAAACACATATTCACTAATTTTTTCAAATAAGATGAAAATATTATTAAACTTGACTTATAATTTTTTTTTTCTTCTAAATTAGTAAAAACAAATGTTTTTAAGATAATTTATTTTAAAAAATAAATTTTAATTAATTTTAATAATCAATTAGAAACAAAATTGTTATATTTTTAATTATAATTTAAATATTATATATGTTGTATTTTAATATATTTTATATGTGTATTAAAATTCATATCACCAAAATTTTGGGAGTGAAAGTGTATGGAGTATTGGAGAGAAGGAAATATCAACCATAATATGGTTGCATCACTTGCATGTGCCCTCGCAAACTTAAAATTTTAAGCAGTTGTGCACGTGCCTTTATTGTCCTGAATATTGTACTCACTGAAATATTCAGTTAATTACTTGAATTTTATTAAATTATTTTTATTTTTTATTTTTAATTAATATAATTCTTTTAAAAATTTTAAATTATTTAACCTCAATTTATACTCGCGCTTGAATCGATAGTCGAACGAACTTCACACAAACTTCATTTAGTCTTCATCAATTGTACAAGCTCAAATCTAAATAACTCAATATTTGATTCGGCTCAGTTTGTTTACATCCCAATCAAACTTATAATCTTATACTCATTATGTACAAAAGAATGAGTCAAATACTTTTTTTATTATCTAAAAAAGAATGACTCAATTTATCACTTTTAATTTGCAATTATTTTTTTATCTTCACTTTATATCAAATCAAAACTATTTTTTTTTTCTCTCTATTATTATAAAATACACACTTGCAAGGATAATTTGTCAAAAAAAATATACTCTATCCTAAAAAATTAGTTTCATTAATTTACATATTTTTCATATTTTACTCATTTTTTTTTAGACGGAGAGAGCATAACAAGTTAACAACAATATAAGAGATAGTAGTATGATGCTGTATTTTGTGTTTGTTTGATAGTAACTTTTACAAATTATAGACTCAGATGCATCAAAAAATTATACTTAATAGATTAAATCTAAATTTTAAAAACTGAATTTGTAATTTAATTCAAATTTCAATTAATTAATGGATTTAAAATGCTCATACCAAACAAGTCATAATCATTCTATGGCCTTAACATCCACCCAATTCAGATCAAGGAACAAGAGATGGCTGGTAACGTTCGTCTAGTTATAATCAACAAGTTTTCATGTGACCTCCGATCTGATGGTATGTAGAGCTCAATTGTATCGTTTTCATTGTTAAAATCCTTTATTTGGCCTTTTTCATTAGTTGTAGTTGGTAATATTTTCAAGTACAAAAGCATAAAAATTAGAAAATATTATTCATTTTTAGTACATTCTAAAATTTAAAATATATTTTAATTTAAGTATTATAAAAAATAATATTCTTAATTTATTATAACACTTAATAGTTTTAATTTATTAATTTATTAGATATATATCATATGAAATTTTAATTAATTTATGAAATAATTATTTTAAAAAACTCTTATATATATATATAATCCCATGTGTTTTTAATTTTATAACAAACAAACGGAATATCATCTATTAATCACCTAACACGAATGAAAATCTTGGCCTATCTTAATATCGCTGTCAATATCAGCAAATCAGCATCGGGGTTTGCAATTAGCGTTAGGTGATTAGTGTGACGCCCCCAAATTTCCACCTTCAAAATCTCGTGGAAATCT
>JAUMHB010044709.1:0-17785 GCA_032359685.1 Pittosporum tobira
AAAAACCTACAAAACAAAGCCCAAACAAGAAGTAGTGATCCAAACAAAATATATAACAATTATTACATAATTAATTGAGCTTCTACGCAATTATTCATAAATCAAGGGCAAAAGATAACAAAATATTTAGTACAAAATAGACCTTATCAATGCTTGAGACCTCCTAAACTCCCGCTAGAACGAGAGGCTCACAAGGCTGCTCGAAGAATGACACAATATTACTTTCGAAATTGAGAGGCTGAGGGGCTAACACGCCATAAAGGACGACTGACCTCATCAGACCGGCGCCCCACGTGAACACTCCCGCCCATCCATCCATCATTCTGCCCGGACAACTGAGTCTCGACACTGGGCACCGCAGCATTCATACCGAGACAAGCAAACCCGACCCTGGTCACCCCAAAGACCCGAGTAGAGGGAATAGGAAGAATGCAAGAGAAGGATTGCAACCCTGGAGAAACTACTAGCGAGTGGGATATCACGCTAGAGCACCAGCCCCGCCCAGGAAGCATCCGAATTGCCTTACTTAAGGCCGGCTGTAAATTGCTCGTCGACTTCTCCCCAGCACCCGAACCAGCACCCTGACCATCTGAACTGGCAACTTCAGCGTCAATTTTCGCTCAACCTCATGACTCAGCGTCGAAGCCATAGATGAACGGATAGTAGCCATCCTTGTAGAATCTGGGGTCCTTG
Organism: Pittosporum tobira; assembly: GCA_032359685.1. NCBI lineage: Eukaryota > Viridiplantae > Streptophyta > Magnoliopsida > Apiales > Pittosporaceae > Pittosporum > Pittosporum tobira. Next base: position 694 of record JAUMHB010044709.1, read on the forward strand.
ACCCCATTGATCGCTTAGACTATGTCCCTATGAAGAACGGACAGTAGCCGTGCTTGTAGAATCCGGTGTCCTTGACCTCGTCGATCACTTGGACCATGTCCCTACGAAGAACGGACAGTAGCCGTCCTTGTAGAATCCGGGGTCGACCTCGTCGATTGCTTGGACCATGTCACTATGAAGAACGGACAGTAGTCGTCTTTATAGAATCCGGGGTCCCTGACCTCATTGATCACCTGGACCATGTTCCCGCAAAGATAGAAGACTCAAGACCCAACCCTTGTAGAATTCGGGGTCCCCGATCATTGGACCTCGTTGATCACTCGGACTATGGATGACAAAAGATTAAAGTCTTTCGGCTGAAGATCGAAGCTCAAGACGAGGAAGAAAGCTTAAGGCGACCTCGCCTGTGATAATGAACGACGCATTACGAATGAGTATTTTCCATGTGTTAGTCTATTACAGGCTAAGACCATTCTTGAAGAACTACCTAGTGAAGAAAAGACCTGCGGGACAATTTTCATTGCACGACCATACATTGTAAAATTTTTCTCACAAGCGACCAACTTTCAGTTGGCAAATTTTCATTTGTACTTATTGTAACAGTTCGCTCGCCTACATACGATGAACTTATTTATCAATAAAAGTTCAGCACAACTAAATAACTGTCTTATACAACTTATACGCTCTATCCGTGTGACCATTAGCACTTGGTCCGAAGAGCACAAGCACACTTGTGAGAATCACCATCGGCATGGTCAGAAATCGGCTTGGACGTGTAACTTTAGTGAAAATTGAAATTTTTAATTTTTATGTAACGATGCCTTGTAAACATCATAATTTTAATAATAATATGATAGACAAATTATTGTACGGGCAAAAATGCTTAATTCGAAAAATTGTGAGGCAAGCAAATTTTCGGTTAACAGGGAGAAAAACCCTAGCCTAAAAGGGCAAAAATAATTAAAATTTGTAAACCCAAGGTTTTGACCCATGAAAACTAATAAGAAAATGGGCCTAAACATGTAAACTTGGTTTGGACAAAAAGGAAGTATAAGGGTACTTGGGCTTGGGTCAAAAGTTGGGCCAAAAGTGGGCTAATGCTTAAAAAGGGGTGGGCCAAGGGCCCACCAGGCTAATTTTCGTCCAAGGCACTCCTAAGGGAGTATATTATATGTATATATATATATAAATTTGCTGAAGAAAAGAAAGAAGAAGCAACGTTGGCTTTGGCTTACTAGGTGTCAACCCCTTGTGGAAGCTAAGTGTTGAATGCTTGTGGTGTTTTGCTTTGAGCAAGGAAAAATATTTCTTCCTACCTATGAGTGCTGCTGAAATTCTAAGGGAGAGCAAGAGAGTTCATTTTTGCTGCAAGTGAAGAAAAATATAGAGAGCAATATAGAGAGAGAAAGTGAAAAACCCACTAAAGTGCTTGCAAATTCTTTGTACAACACAAGCCAAATACCTTTCTTACCATCATAATACCTTAAACAAACCATTAAAACTCACCAAAGAGGGCCACATATTGGTGATTGCAAGAAGAGACCTAGGCAAAGCAAGTTAGGGTGGTGAGATTTCAAGATCCACACTTTGCTCATCTTCTTGACAAACAAGGTAAAAGCTATATCTAATTCATATTTTTGTATGATCAAAATGACTTTGATGTCATGTATTGGAGATATATTTGATAGAGTAGTATCTGATTAGAGGCTTATACATGCGTAGTTACGGTTAAAAATGGTTATATGCATGGCGGAGATTAAAGATATAATGTTGGAGTTTTGTGTTGGGATTGATTGTTTGACTTGTGGATATAAAATATGTTAGATCATATTATCATGATAGAATGGTTAAAAGTTGGTTTAAAAATGGTTTTGAGTATTGTTGCTGATGTATGAGTTAGCTTGTCCAAAAAGGGACATGCATGCATGATTCCTGAGTAGCCAGGAAAACTCAGAAACGTTGACTTTCACGATAAAATCCATATAAAATAATCTACTCGTGCGTTTTGCACAAAAATTTTTCATGGTGAAATATAACTTATAGAAGAAGGTATTTTCAAAATTAATTGAGCAAAAATTGTCTTTTGTTATTTTTTCCGGAGTTTTGAAAAAGGGACAAAAGCAAATCGATTTTCTGGAAAAACCCTAATTTTGGCCTAACTTTGGAAGCTTGTCAAAAAATATATATACATGCATAAATCATGAATGTTTTTGTATGTAGAGTGGGATAAGTTATGTTTACTTTCTATTTTATAAAAATGTCCAAAGTAGGCTGCTGAAAAGCACTGTTAGGGTAAATTTTATGCAGGAAATACCGAACTTCAAACTAGCATAATTTTTCCATACGAAATCGATATTTAGTCATTTTTATGTCAAAACGAAGATCTGAAAGTCTAGTTTCTGAGTAGACTAAAATAATAGTCATAACTTTTTCCCAGCAAAAGTTATTAAGGGACGAAGACTACAGGTGCAATAGACTATAAATTTCTGATGACAAAACTTAAGTGTTAAGAAAGGTTTAAGGATATAGAAACCCTAAAATGACGATTTTGAGTTATTTTGATGCTAGGGAATTAACTCGGGAAAATTGAGGCCAGATTGTTAGTAGCAAGTTAGCCAGTCCAAAGGCAAGTACACTTCCAATTTCTATGTTGCATGTTAAATGAATAATAGTACTCGGGAAAAGTGCTTTGAGCACATGTTTTCTAAAAATGGAGCAATGGCTAGAGTTTTAATGTTATGCAAGCATGAAATGATTTTAATGAAATGATGAGTATTGCAATGGTGGTAAGATCGGTAAATTCCCCGGGATCCCATAGGAGCGAGTCCTATGGAGCAGGATAAAAATTCTCTGCTTTGAGGTGTGCACATTCTTCGGAGGTCCCCGTTTGGTCTATACTGTGTGTTAAGACTAAGCGGGGAAGGAGACGATAATGATGGCTATGAAAGATATTTTGCATGCTCACTTTTCATAATGCTGTGATACGGTAAATGTTATTATGTTTCAAAAATGGATTACTTTACGAAGTTTTTGATGCTTACTATTATGTATTTTGAATTGTACTTGCTGTACTATTGACTCACTTTTCTACATTTGATGTCCCATTTCGCAGCTAGGAACCCACGAGGGACCAAATTGATGAGTGAAGAGTGAACCGAATGTTTAGACAAACGACGAGAAAGGTAGTATATATGGGGTGTTTTGTCTAACCTGACAGGGAGTCAATTTTGGATGTAAATTTGTTTAATTATGGAAACATGATTATAATAGCTAGATAAATTTATTTTTCGCACTGATTGTATGGTTGTAATAAGCTATGGGGCAAGCATGCTGAGGGATGGATAATCGAGCAGCCTCGATTATCCAAAGGATGAGTTTGACGCACGATTTCCAGTAGCATTAGATGTGAGGGGAAATCGAGGTCGTCATAGTTGGTATCAGAGCTATGGTTAGCGTAAAACTCCCAGATTTAGAAGAACAACGAATTACAATACTAGAAAATACGAATAAAAATGAATGAGATAGAAATAAGTTTTCAAAATCAAAAGATAACAAATTTCTATAAGGCTTAAAATAAGTCGGACCTAACGATTTTTTTTCAAAATATTGTAGCAATGTGTTTTACAATTGAACGAGTCGCATTAAGTCCAATTCCCCAACCCGAGTCACCTGAGCTGAGTATCTCCGATAGTGACTCGGAATCAGATGATGTTCCCGGAAGAATGATAGATGTGAGACAAGATAGAGATGGGGCCCTATATTGGGTACCGGAGGGATATGAAAATATTTATATTCCCTCACAAGAAAGAATATTTCTAAGTCCGGAAGAAGTGGAGATAGAGGTTAATAAATTTATTATCCATCAAAGTAATTTTTTCAAAAATAATATTTTATTATGACTAATAAAAAAGTTTATAAATATTTTGTAGAGGGTGAGTGGTCCAAGTGGCCGATTAACATTTTTAGAGCGGGAGTTAAATAACGTTGCTTGTGAATTGCCATCGAATAGGGAGCAAAGTGATTCAGAACGAGAAATTGAGGAAGAGGAGGAGGAGGAATAAAGGGGGAACCCATCAGCTGCCCCCGTTATGTCAGGATCGGTGATACGAGCGGGTATTGGTACTATTATAGACCCGCTATTGGTGGAAAAAGCCGAACTATTAGAGGAAACAATTGAGGAGACCCAAAGGGATCTCCAAACTCGAGAAGCTAGGGAATAACGAAAGAGGAGAAAAATTGAAAATTTAACGGTAGTGGCTAACGAATGGGAATACGCTTACCGACGAATGGCTGACGATTACTGCCAGACCATTCATACCCTAGTCGGGATGGTGGAAGACATCGCGAGAACGTCGGTGGGAGGGCCAACTCATGTTCAGATCCTTGAGGCAACACGTAGGCCACGAGAGTAGTACAAAAAAAAATTAAGGAACGTGAGGATGGAGCAATGGAAAGGATTCGTAGGGTCCTCCCATAGCAGACTAGTGATCTAGTAATGATAGCCCTAACTGTTGTAAATACTCTATTGGTTGTATGTTATAAATAGACTTTATGATGTAAACTTTTGGGACGTGTAATATTTGTTTAGTGCTTATGTTAATTTTTTGAGTATGTGTTAAATAAATGATGTTATCTTTCAGAGTGGCATCTGAAGGATAGAAATCCACCTCGCAATCACAAGGGGAGCAGGCAGCCATGAATCCGATTACACAACTAGCAGATGTGCTTCGAGATATGTTGCAGAGTGTGGCAAGACCAACTCAGGAAGAACTAGTACCTCCCCCAATTACTCTCGCTGCTCTTTATCGGGAATTTAATAGTTTGAACCCTCCAACCTTTGAAGGGAAACGAGACCCTATAAAAGCTCAAAACTGGATTAAGGAGATTGAGAAGAAATTTGATATCTGCCAGGTTAGTGTAGATAAAAAAACAAAATTTGTAATCCATTTGCTAACAGGGGAAACAAATTTTTGGTGGAAAACGGTGGATGCTAAGGAAATAAGGGAAATACAAGTGCGGGAAGATGAATTGTTGCGGGATGCTCCAGGGATAGGAGGGAGGGATTCGCGCAGCTAAAATAATTGCTAAGGTTAAGGTGAATGCCCTAATACCCTGGACCAAATTTAAGAAGATGTTTTTCGAAAGATTTATTCATGCTACAATGACTGACCGGATGGAACTTAAATTTCTAGAATTGCGGCAAGGGGATATGACAGTTATCCAATATTCTACAAAATATAATGAACTGGAAAGATTTTTTCCACGCTTGGTGGAAAATGAGAGGAGTCGGGCTAAACATTTCGAATAGGGCTTAAAACCTTGGATTCGAAGTAAAGTGGCAATTCTAGACTTGGAAAATTTTGAGGAAGTGGTGGAAAGGGATGCTGCACGATTCAGTCATGATCAAAAGAAATGAGGTTTTAAGAAGAGAAGATGGGGAGAAGGGGGATCAAGAAGTGACTCCGCGGTACCTATTGAAAGCCGCGGGAGTAACTTATCGAGAAAGAAGAGACTGGGGGAAGAAATTATTGGGGGAAATTTGAGTAGTAAAAGAAGAACGGAGGAATGCCCGGAATGTGGAAAGAAACACGGGGGAAGACCGTTTTTGTTGGGTAAAAATGTATGCTTTTGATGTGGTAAACCGGGATATATGGCGAATAATTGCCCAGGGAAAGAACGACGAAAGTGCTTTAATTGTGGAGAGGTAGGACATATATCTGTAAGATGCCCTAAGAAAGAACTGACGATGTCTGAAGGAGGTAGCCGACCCCAGGCACGGTTAGTCTAATCAGGAGCCAGCATTGCACCTCCACCACCCCGATCCCGGACGTTCAACATGGCCATACAAGACGCAAGGGATGCTGAAGATGTGGTGATAGGTACCTTACTAGTGAACTCACTCCCAGCTTATGTATTGTTTGATTCTGGTGCCACTAAATCGTTTATATCAGATTTTTTAATGCATGACCTAAACTTGAAACCTGATATTTTGCCTGCTTTCTTGAATGTTGAAGTAGCCAGTCAACAAATTTTTCTTGTGAATAGAATATATCACAGTTGCTCCATAGGGATCAATGGGTATACTTTTCCCATTTCATTAATACCGTTTCCTTTGAGATAATTTAATTTGGTGATAGGAATAGACTGGTTAAACTGACATCGAGCAAAGATAGACTTCAAAAAGAAGTATATCACTATAAGAACTCCATTTGATGGAAAGACGACATTTATAGGAAGCAGACGTCCCATGCCAATGAAATTCTTGACGATGATGCAAGTGAGACGAATGGTACGAAAAGGGTGTATAGTTTTCCTAGCTCACATAAAGGATACGAGGAGCCATGAAACCTCGATAGGTAATATTCCAGTAGTAAATGAGTTTAGTGACGTGTTTCCTGAGGATTTGCCAAGATTGCCCCCGGACCGGGAAATCGAGTTTCCAATTGATTTGGTACCTGAAACTGCTCCTATCTCTAAAGCACCGTATAGAATGACACCGGTCGAAATGAAAGAATTGATGGTACAATTGCACGAATTGTTGGATAAAGAGTTCATACGACCAAGTGTGTCACCATGGGGGGCGCCTATGCTATTTGTCCGTAAGAAGGATGGATCGATGCGTCTATGTATTGACTATCAAGAATTAAATAAAATTACTATAAAAAATAAATATCCTCTCCCGAGAATTGACGATTTATTTAACCAGTTGAAAAGAACAACTTATTTTTCTAAGATTGATTTAAGATCGGGATACCATCAGTTGAAAATTAAACCTGAGGATATACAGAAAATGGCGTTCAGAACGAGATATGGGCATTACGAGTTTTTGGTGATACCCTTTGGATTAACTAACGCACCGACGACTTTTATGGATTTGATGAATCGAACTTTCAAGCCGCACCTAGATAAATTTGTTATTATATTTATTGACGATATCTTAAGTTATTCCAAAACGAAAGAATAACATGAGGAACATCTTCGCACGGTATTGGAGAACCTACGAGAAAAGAAGTTATATATGAAGTTTTCTAAATGCGAATTTTGGTTGAACTGAGTACAATTTTTGGGGCACATTGTTGATAAGGACGACATCTCGGTGGATCCGGCAAAAGTAGAAGCAGTGATGAAGTGGCCACAACCCCAGACACCCACGAAAGTACGAAGTTTCCTAAGGTTGGCAGGCTACTACAGAAGGTTTATCTAGGATTTTTCCAAGATAGCCACACCTTTAACCAATTTAACTCGGAAGACGATAAAATTTGAATGGACTCCAAAATGTGAAGAAAGTTTTCTGGAGTTGAAGAAAATGTTAACCGCAGCTCCATTGTTAACACTACCTGATGCTGTTGGAGATTTTATAATTTTTAGTAATGCCTCATTAAAAGGTTTGAGTTGTGTATTAATGCAAAATGGGAAGGTGATCGCTTATGCGTCACGTCAGCTAAAGGACTACGAGAAGCGATATCCCACCCATGATTTGGAATTGGCGATGGTAGTTTTCGCTTTAAAAATTTGGAGGCACTATCTTTATGGAGAAAAGTGTGAGATCTTTATGATTCATAAGAGTTTGAAATATATATTCACACAGATGGAGTTGAATATGGGTCAGTGGAGGTGGTTGGAATTGATAAAAGATTATGATTGTACGTTTAGTTACCATCCCGGGAAAGCTAACATGGTTGTTGATACATTGAGCCGTAAAGATAAATTGAAGTTGATGTTGGCTCAAGAAAAAATAAGAAGGGACTTTGAAAGGATGTAGATAGATTTGATTTATGGAGAGGACCGCGAAGAGTCCTTGAAAATAACTAGCGCCCAACCAACACTGGTAAGCCGAATTAAGGAGGCACAGAATAAATACCCGGAAGAGAAGAATCGCTTGATTCAGAAAGAGGGAAATAAGTGTCGGCTAAATTCAGAAGGTATATTAAAATTTGAAAATAGATGGTGGATTCTTCAAAATGAGGAATTACGGTGGGAAATTTTACAGGAAGCCCATGGCTTGAAGTACGCAATACACCTGGGTGGCACAAAGATGTATCGTGATATGCACAAAAACATTTGGTGGCCTAATATGAAACATGATATCGCAGGATGGGTAAGTAGTTGTTTGACCTGCCAACGTGTTAAGGCAAAACATCAGAAACCTAGCGGGTTGCTACAACCCCTAAAAATACCAGAATGAAAATGGGAAAACATTATCATGGATTTTGTCATGGGACTACCCACGACTGAAAGGGGACACAATGCAATCTAGGTTATTGTGGATAGATTGACGAAATCTGCTCACTTTATTGCAATTAAGGAAAATTTTCGGATGGAAAAATTGGTGAATTTATACATAAAGGAAATTATGAGTAGACATGAAGTTCCTATTTTTATCGTGTTAGATCATGATCCCCGATTTACATCAAGGTTTTGGAAGAGTTTGCAAGAGTATTTAGGGACGCGATTAGACATGAGTATTGCTTATCACCCCCAAACGGATGGTCAAAGTGAGAGAACAATTCAGACCTTAGAAGATATGTTGAGGGCTTGTTCAATAGACTTTAAGGGGAGTTGGGATGAGCATTTAACTTTGGTAGAGTTTGCTTATAATAACAGCTACCACTCCAGTATTGGAATGACACCATTTGAGGCATTGTATAGAAAGAAGTGTCGAACCCCGCTATACTGGAACGAAGTTGAGGAGCGTAAATTATTGGGGCCTGAACTGGTACAATAAGTGGAAGATGCGATTAAGGTCATACGTAATTGAATGAGAGTGGCGCAGAATAGACAGAAACAATATGCAGATCACCACAGGAAAGACAGGGATTTAGAAGTCGGAGATTGTGCACTCCTAATTTGGAAAAAGAGGAAAGTTAAGTCCGAGATACATTGGACTATTTGAAGTTCTAAGAAGAGTAGGTCCAGTGGAGTACGAGCTAGCTTTGCCTCCAGAGTTGGCACATATCCATAATGTATTTCATGTCTCGGTGCTTCGACTTTACAAACCGAATTTCCAACAAATTATCAACTACCAACCCATTGAATTATGTGAGGACTTATCCTACGAGGAAGTGCCAGTACAAATAGTGGACCGACAAGTAAAGAATTTGCGTAATAAAGGAATTCCTTCAGTAAAGGTCATATGGCGCCATCATAATCTTGAAGAAGCCACATGGGAACTCGAGGACGAAATGAGAAGAAAGTACCCCCACATGTTCGAATCTTAAATTTTGGGGACGAAATTTCTTTAAGGGGGTAAGGATGTGAGAACCACTATCGGCATGGTCAGAAATCGACTTAGGGCAGAAATCGGCTTGGGCGTGTAACTTTAGTGAAAATTGAAGTTTTGAATTTTTATGTAACGATGCCTTGTAAACATCATAATTTCAATAATAATATGATAGACAAATTATTGTGTAGGCAAAAATACTTAATTCTAAAAATTGTGCGACAAGCAAATTTTCGATTAACCGAGAGAAAAACCCTAGCCCAAAAGGGCAAAAATAATTAAAGTTTGCAGACCCAAGGTTTTGACCCATGAAAACTAATAAGAAAATGAGCTTAAACATGTAAACTTGGTTTGGGCAAAAAGGAAGTATAAGGGTACTTGGGCTTGGGTTAAAAGTTGGGCCAAAAGTGGGCTAATGTTTAAAAAAGGGTGGGCCAAGGGCCCACCAAGCTAATTTTCGTCCAAGGCACTCCTAAGGGAGTATATTATATGTATATATACATACATATGCTGAAGAAAAGAAAGAAAAAACAAAGTTGACTTTGGCTTGCTAGGTGTCAACCCTTTGTGGAAGCTAAATGTTGAATGCTTATGGTGTCTTGGTTTGAGCAAGGAAAAATATTTCTTCCTACCTATGAGTGCTGCTAAAATTCTAAGGGAGAGAAAGAGAGTTCATTTTTGCTGCAAGTGAAGAAAAATATAGAGAGCAATATAGAGAGAGAAAGTGAAAAACCCACCAAAGTGCTTGCAAATTTTTTGTACAACACAAGCCAAATACATTCCTTACCATCATAATACCTTAAAAAAACCATTAAAACTCACCAAAGAGGGCCACAAATTGGTGATTGGCAAGAAGAGACTTAGGCAAAGCAAGTTAGGGTGGTGAGATTTCAAGATCCATACTTTGATCATCTTCTTGACAAGCATGTTATAAGTTATGTCTATTTCATATTTTTGTATGATCAAAATGACTTTAATGTCATGTATTGGAGATATATTTGATAACGTAGTATCTTATTAGAGGCTTATGCATGCATAGTTATGTTTAAAAATGGTTATATGCATGGCGGAGATTGATGATATCATGTTGGAGTTTTGTGTTGGGATTGATTGTTTGGCTTGTGGATATAAAATATGTTAGATCATATTATCATGCTAGAATGGTTAGAAGTTGGTTTAAAAATGGTTTTGAGTATTGTTGATAAGGTATGAATTAGCTTGGCCAAAAAGGGATAATGCATGCTGATTCTCGAGTAGCCAGGAAAACTCAGAAACGTCGACTTCCACGATAAAATCCATATAAAATAATCTACTTGTGCGTTTTGCACGAAATGTTTTTTGGTGAAAGATAACTTATAGAAGAAGGTATTTTAAAAATTAATTGAGCAAAAATTGTAATTTGATATTTTTTCCTGATTTTGAAAAATGGGATAGAAGCAAAACTGTTTTTCTGAAAAAACCCTAATTTTGGCCTAACTTTGGAAGCTTGTCAAAAATAACGTATACATGAATAAATCATGAAAATTTTTGTATGTAGAGTGGGATAAGTTATGTTTACTTTCTTACAAGAAAATATTAAATCAGATTTTTTTACTATTTTATAAAAATGTCCAAATTAGGCTGCTGGAAAATACTGTTAGGGTAAATTTTCTACAGGAAATACTGAAATTCAAACTAGGATAACTTTTTCATACGAAATCGATATTTAGTCATTTTTATTTCAAAATGAAGCTTTGGAAGTCTAGTTTCTGAGTAGACTAAAATCATAGTCATACCTATTTCCCAGAAAGAGTTATTATGGGATGAAGACTACTGGTGCAGTAGACTAGAAATTTCTGATGACAAAACTTAAGTGTTAAGAAAGGTTTAAGGATATAGAAACCCTAGAATGACGATTTTGAGTTATTTTGACGCTAAGGAACTAACTCGGGAAAATTGAGGCCAGATTGTTAGTAGCAAGTTAGTCGGTTCAAAGGCAAGTACACTTCCGTTTTTTATGTTGCATGTTAAATATTCATAAAAGTGCTTTGAGCACATATTTTCTAAAAATGGAGCAATGACTCGAGTTTTAATGTTATGCAAGCATGAAATGGTTTTAACGAAATGATGAGTATTGTAATGGTGGTAAGACCGGTAAATTCTCTGGGATCCCATAGGAGCGAGTCCTACGGAGCAGGATGAAAATTCCTTGCTTTAAGGTGTGCACATTCTCCGGAGGTCCCCGTTTGGTCTGTACTGCGTGTTAAGACTAAGTGGGGAAGGAGATGATAATGATGGCTACGAAAGATATTTTGCATGCTCACTTTTCATAATGCTGTGGTACGGTAAATGTTATTATGTTTCAAAAATGGATTACTTTAGAAAGTTTATGATGCTTACTATTATGTATTTTGAATTGTACTTGCTAGGCTATTGGCTTACTGTTCTATATTTGATGTCCCATTTCGCAGCTAGGAACCCACGAGGGACCACATTGAGGAGTGAAGAGCGAACCGAATGTTTAGACGAATGGCGAGAAATGTAGTATATATGGGGTGTTTTGTCTAACCTGACGGAGAGCCAATTTTAGATGTAAATTTGTTTAATTATCGAAGCATGATTGTAATAGCTAGATAAATTTATTTTCCGTACTGATTGTATGGTTGTAATAAGCTATGGGGCAAACATGCTGAGAGAGAGATAATCGAGTAACCTCGATTATCCAAAGGATGAATTTGACGCACGATTTCCAGTATTATTAGATTTGAGGGGAAATCGGGGTCATCACAACACTGCTACAACTTGCACCCTCTATCCGTGCGGCTATAAGCAATTGGTCCGAAAAGGTACGCTCTATCCGCGCGGCCGAAAGCACTCGACCCGAAGAGCACATGTTGCATTGCATACGTTTCATCCGTATGACCACCAAAGCTTGGTCCAAGGAACACATGTACACATCTCAAACTATGTTGCACTCCCGACCTGTGCGCCTAACACTCGACCCGAATACAACCAAATTGCAATGCACGCACCTTAGCATGGTTATAATTGTTTGATCAGAGGAGCACATAGCAAACTCATCATGTACGTCACTCACACGCTCTATCTGAGGATTACGAAGCGACCAACCATGCCTAAGTTTGCTTAACACTCCATTTGCAAACAAGTAAACAATCGCAAATGCAAAATCCCACTTATATCACTTGGTCCGAGGGGCACGAGTAGACTAACCATGCATATGTTTCGCTTACACGCCCCCTCCGTGCACCAATGAGCATAATCGCAAGGCATTAACCCTAGTCGGTGCTATCCGCCCGGCCAGGGGGGCAACTACACTCTTAACCCTGCACTACCCCCATAGTTACTCCTAAGTTTCACCATGCCTAAGGTAGATCATAAGCATGGTACAACTGGGGGGCACATTACGAGTAGGCCGTCCGGGTCACTTGGCTTAATTAAATGGCGCAATTTAATTTAAAATCAGGACACAGTTGTCCGACCGGCATTTCAAAAACAATAATGAACTTGCTCGAATCACCCCGGTTATACTTAATGATTTTCCAAAATTATGAGCTATCACACTTGACAGACTTTTAGACTAAATTTCAAACAAGTCCAAAACTGTTACACTTGCAAATTTTATCAAGATCATAAGTGATCGGCCGACCTCAGTTCGAACAAGTTATGTCTTATACAAAGCCAAGCCCAACACTTAGCAAATATTCACTGTTCAAAAATAAACAGTGCAGAAATTCAAATTTATATTTCAATAAACGGCTTGGAATAGTTACAATGAAATTCAAATTTACATTTCAACAAATTAAAAATCCTATAGCTATGGAAATCTACGGCTCTACCCTTTTTTACAGGTCGGAGGGCGCCCCGGCTAGCTTCTTAACAACTTCCTCTACCGGTTGCTCTTCAGCTGGCTCGTCCTCAGGCTCTGAGTTAATGGCCTCCAGATCCTCTATAAGATCGATGACGGCCTTCATGTCCATGCCCCTCTTGGAGCCTCGACGGACCGCTCTTTTGAAACCCTTCAGAAACTGGTCGGCCGAAGCATCAAGGATCATCTCCTAGCATTCAGATGAGCCCTTAGATACTTCGACCGCCTTCTCCAGCTAGTCCCGGTAGTCGGCCTCTTTGATCTTCTAGGCATCCCATTCGGCTTCAAGCTCCTTGTTGAGTGTCACCAAGGCAGCCTCTGCCTGCACGACCTTCTCCTTGGCATCCTCAGCCCCCGCAGCCGCCTCTAGCTTTAAGGAGAGTTGCTTCTCCCTCTACCCGGCCTCCGTCGCCGCCCTAGTAGCACATTCCTCAACATCCTTTAGTTTCTTGGAAAGCACCCTCTCCCTCTCAGCGGCTTTCGCAGTGCCCTCTTTGGCCACCTTCAGCTTTTGCTCCAGGGCCCCCCGGGCGGCTCCCCCGACGGCCTCCACTTTAGCACTGGCCCCTTACACGGCGCCCATCATCCAACTCAAGCCCTGCAAAAGCAAGCCGAGCGGATTCAAAAAAGAACAACCAATAACTATTGAAAAACATAAAGAAAATGAATTACCTAGACCATTCGGAAGGTCCCGATTAGGGCACAATCTTGGTAAGGGGTCGAGCCGATCTCCTCCCTATCCCCTTCCAGCAACAAGTTCTTCAAGAGGGCTTTAATAGCCGCTTTCCCCCGGCTGCTGTCTAGCATCGAACTCCCGTTAGGAACCGACCATACATTTACCAAGTCAGCCCCAACGGAAGGCTTCAACTTTTTTTGGGTCGCGCCCGTCTCGGCGGAGCCCTGCTCCCCAGCGGGCCTCTTTTCAGTAGGAGCCCTCCCTGCAGCAGTGACAACTAGGACCGGCCTCCCTATTCTGGTCAATTTCGAATGGCTAACAACAACCGCTTTACCCTTATCTGTTGGCCCCGCTCCTTGAATTGAACCGCCACTGGAGGTGGCCTTAGGGGCCGGCCATGGCCCAATCACTACTCCGGCAGAGCTCGACTTCTCTGGAACAGCCTCAGCCGATGGCCTCAAAGATTCCTTGGTCTTGGTGTTCTCCTGGGCCAATCGTTGCGCCCAAGCAAACGTCTCATCAACACCTGCAAAATATAAAAGGTTGGATGACCGAGTCAGACGAAAAAGTAAAAACAAGAAATAAAAACAAAGGAAAGCCCTTATAAACGTACATTCGTGTTCTATCAACCAAGAGTTGTCCCAGACCGTGGTGTACGGCTAGGGGCTTCCTCTTTTGCCCACGTTGGTGAATAAACCGTATTCCTCCAAGGTCCTCCCGATCAGCTGCACAGGCGCATGGTACACTGCCTTGCACGACTTTCCCCACCCGGGCAGCACCGCTAGATCATCCTCGGCAATGAAGAACCGCTCCGACTTCCACTTCTTGTGCTTCGATGTTGGGGCAATCCACTTCTCCCTCCTCGGCTTCTTGTTGATCGACCAGAAAGAAGCCTTCGAGCAGGTAACAAAAAAGGTGTGCCAGAAGAAGTCCGGCCGGACCTCCACACCCATATGGTGGCACTGAGCCAAAAAGCCCATCACCTGGACATATGAGTTAGGGGTCAGCTAGCTAGGCCGATCCCCAACAAGGTCAGGAGGTCGTGGATGAACTGGTGAACCGAGAACCTGAGGCTTCCCTTCAGGTGATGCTCACTAACTCTTACCTAGAGCCCCTCTGGCCTGCTATGCAGGTACTCCCCCGCCTTGGGAGTCTGACCTTATACTCCACCGGGATTTGGTACTCTGCCATGATCGACTCCAATCAGCGGCGAGTCAGCATGCTCGGCATGTTACAGTCTGGGAGGCTGACCCGATCCTTATACTTCGCTTCTCCACCGAGGTCCTCCACTTTGTTCCCAGAGCTACTCGCCGACTCAGCCTCACCACCATCCACCTCACTGGGAGTTGCCTCGTCCTCAGGAAAGTCCCTTAGCGGAGTCGCCACCTTACTACTAGGCCCAGTCGTCTCTAGAGAAAGGGGCCTACTGAGGTCCCCAGTAGACTCCATTACCGCCGCCTCATCCTTCACAACATTCACCACTTCAAAACTTCTATCTTGGGCCATCCTAACTAGATTTGAATGAAAGCTAAAGTGAAAAAACTGAAGAGTTGAAGTATGACTTACTTGGTAAAAAGCTTGAAGAAGATCTGAGATCTCCGGCGACGCAAGGATTCCTCAGAAAATGCTGCTAATCTCAAACGGGCCAAAGTGAAAATGAAGGGTACTGACCCCCTTCTTTAAAAGCACCCCAACCTGACGGTTGGGGTTCCCCCTTGGAAATCCAACGGCATTAGGTGACAGCTGTATCACACCTTCAAAGGGCAATTATCACGCCACAATTAATAAGGGCTTCAGAAGACGTTCAAACCGACGCCTAATTCAATGTTCTAAAAAGGCACGTACACGCAAACAACAATTCAAAATGACGCGTAACCAAGACCCCTCCAAGCGGCCTGGGTCCCGCCCAGCTAACGGCTATCTCGACAATCAGCCCTAATTAAGGGACGAATGGACTCAGAGCCCGACGGCGCACTTAAGTACCATTGATGGGGATAGTCCTAAATTAGGGTTAGGGTTTCCACCTTGGCCCTAATTAGGGCAAACGTGGTATCCCACGTGGTAGTTTAACGCTCGCGTAGCAGCAATATGTCCCGTCAGTAACCAGCCTCTCAGAAGGATCGGACCTCGGCACTCGGCATCCAAAAAGCACAAAACTCGGTCAGTTGGCTTCCAAGGGCCTTCGTACCCCATCAGTTTGCTCGGACCCATACCACTTGGAGCTTCGTCTTCAGCCCCGGCCTACCCAGGTAACAGATGTGACACCCCCAAATCTGGGAATCCACACCCCGACTTGAGTTGTCAATTTATTAATAACTTCATAACTTACAAATGCACAAGACTTTAAAGTATACAAGGTTATAATACTATACAACCTATCATGCTAGAAATATTATACAGCATACTCTACACAAATTATTCTTTTAGCCAATAGTACACAGCGGAAACATCTAAGCAACTGGACCTCTAGTTCATTTCCCCTAATAACCATGCTATCATTTAGTTGCACCTAAAAAGAACATGAGATAAAGGAGTGAGCTCAAATAGCTCAGTAAGAAATACCATGACTAAGGATAGCTGAAATAAAGAAAGCTATCCTTAGCCTTATAAGTCAACAAATTGAGTGTAAATGAGAACATATACATATGAAATACTGTCAAATATAACTGTATGAAAAAGGTAAGTATGAAAATAAAGCAGTTATGAATGTCTAAATTCTTCATTCTTTAAACCGTCATCAGGATATCATTACTGGACATGCCAGCATGTGTGACTTTACCACACTGGTAAAAGTCACCAATAGCATACATCTTTGCCCCTGGCCAGATAATCATAATTTAGCAATTCTGCCACACAGACCATTAATATAATATCTGTACGCCCTTGCCACACAGGATAAGACACCCACAATCAATCCTGAATCCGAAGATCACACAAATAGTTAAGATGCAACTTTCAACTTCTGTAATGAAAGTAACCAAATATTAACAAGATAAAATCAATGAATTTAGGAATTATTGTTACTCAAAGAATAGTAACAATGGATTAAAAGTCAAATTGTCAATATATGTCCAAATTGTCAACAGGAAATGATAGCATAACGTAAAGGTCAAAAGATATTCCTTCCAGTGGAAGCCAAAAGGATGGTACTTTTTACCTTAACGCGTACTCTAAAAGTAATGTCTTCCTAGGAGTAGTTGACCTATAAATCATTTTTCATATTATAATATAATCAATGATAAAAATATATTTACGTATATATTTTGACCATGGTTTCACAAGTTTGTTAAACACCAATTTATAATATTAAATAATTTTGTATGATTTAAGA
>JAUMHB010044720.1:0-17784 GCA_032359685.1 Pittosporum tobira
AAAAAATACATTCATACCAATTCATGTCAAACAAATTAAGCATAAAAAGTACTTGCATTTCATATGTCAAACACAAACACAATTAACCAAAAGTATTTGTCATCTCATATCCATGTGAAACACACATCCACATATAGCTGAAAAATAAAACAGATGGTTTGGTTATATCTGGATGGTAAAAGACATTAACATGTTCTTTCAAGGTCAATTCCCCAAGTGAGTTGAGCCATGAGTATCATTAGAATGATCCTGCAAAAATATAGGCAACAAAAACTCGATCAAATTTTCTATAAGAAACTAGCAACATTCGATCTTGCATAAGTACAAAATGTTCTAAAATATATTCACACAACTAATTATTTCCTATATTGTCATAAGCATGAACACCAAATTAACACTAAAAAAATCTCTCTCTATATTAACATTAGCTAGTTTAAACGTTCATCACTTGTGAAACATGCATGATTTTGGGAAAACTGGATCAATAAAGGCATGATAACTTACTCTCAAATGACATTCACGTACCCAATGCATCAATAATAAAATTGAGAGAGTTTGGTCCTTGTGTACGTGATAATATTAGTGGCTATATTATTGGAATTATCAAAATGAATTTTCGTACCAATTCACATTTTGTCTTTGCGATTGATCTAGTGCCCAAAGTATTAAACATTATCTTGATTTTGTGCTGCTTCTTTCTGCACAAAATTCATGAGATCCACTTTCAGAGACAAAGATAACGACTTCCTCATTAAAGTTTGCCTAGCCTGAAGGCTAATATGCACCAGGCTGAAGTTTTATCAAATAATCAAAAAAATCCACGAAGTATACCAAAATTAAACACCAAGATCAATTCAATACATGTGCCAAAAGTGAAAAGTAATAAATTATACCATTGCTCTCTCAGTAAGCCAAAAGTCAACTTAAGCTACCCATTGAGTTGGTGCCACTCGAGGATTACCAACAATACCTTCAAGAGATTTGGAACGATCACCCGGTACAAAGAACTCACTTTTCAAGGTATGCTTCCAATCTCTCCATCTATTGTTGAGGATATTCATTATTTTCGCTCTGTTGGATGATCTGTAATGAATCTTTTCTACACCAATCAATTATAATTAATATTAATTTTATTTTAATATTAGTTCACTTTTTAATCAAATACTGAAAATATAAATACAAATACCGTTATCTCTATCCACGCCTTTTCCACATCCTCTTTATCCATATGTGGCCAAATTCGAGTGCTAATAGGGAAAAATGTTCTACAACGTGCGATACACCCAATGAATGTTGTCAACTGATCTGCATGGCCATCACACGATTGACCATTTACATCATACATTCATGGGGCCACCCTTATATGACCGAAACATTTCCATTTATTAAACTAAGAGGTTAAAAAGAAGAAATCAAGTGCCCTACAGCAGAAAGATGGAAAAAGAAGAACAATCATCTAGTCTTGCAGTTGTCCTATTTTTCATACAGACAAAATCTAAATAGCAAACACTAAAAATGAGATTGATACGTACTACTAGAAGTTATTCATACTCGTGGCCATCAGACAAAATACAATTCACAAAAATTAACAAGACACCATATACCGATCACATTTTCTTGCGGTAAAAACTAGCAGAACAAATTTCGCCCTGATCGAGAAACTAGTAGTCGTATCTATCTATATCTCCAGACACATTATCTTGAATATGGACTTTGGGTATTAATGGGCTAATGCCTTTTCATTCTCGTTGGGTTTTAACGCCTTGTTGGTTATTTCACTGTGAAGTGTGCAGATTCTTGATCTAGCAAAACCTAACTGCTACTCTCAATTCTTTGATAGATAACAGAAGCTAATTTACATATAAGTTTGATTTCATCATACCTGTAACTAATGATTAAATCGGGGAAATCCAACATTATCCAGGTTATCTGTGACTAACCGAACTTTATCTACCAAAAAAATCCACAATACAGACAAGCCCTCTAAGGTAAAATCACACTTTGGAATGAGTATGCTGCATTTTATCAGCTTTGTTTATATCGCCAACATAAAAGTCTTACCTTAAAATTTTTTTTATGTGAAGTACATAAAATCAGAACAATAAGTTTTTCTCAACAACATTCAGCATATAATTTTCGTATAACAAAAACTAAAATAGTTTTGCTCGATTAGTCAAATTGAACAAAGAGTATTACACCAAATTAATCAATTCATATGACCAATGCAAATAGTATCAAAACAGATAAATAAAAGTAATCTTTGAACAAATAGCACACTAAATTGATCAAATCTCATGCTACTCAAGCCCTAATTGTAAACTTATTCCCCAAAATTTAAACTCAAGAGAAGCATATGAGTGAACGAGCTGCGATTGAACACATAAATTAGGGTTTAGGAACAAACCTTACCTCGTTTGATTGAACAGACCAAATGATTGGAGAAGCGTCTGTGCAATTGGATAGAGAGTCGTCTAAGCCTCAGAGCATTTGGATGGATGAGTCGTGAGCTTGGCACGGGAGGGGGATGAAAATTGGGTACGTATTGGAGCGGAGGGAAAGTAAAGCGGGGAGTGAAATTTTTGGGAAATTAAGTGAATTTTTTTTTTTTTTTTGGGAATATTATTGGATATGGGAAATTTAAAAAGAAAGATAGACAAAAAATATATATAAATCAAATTTTCTGGAAAAAAAATCACTATACCAACGGTCAGTGGCTACTTCATTTTGGTTAATTTATTATTATTATTATATTTTTTAATTTTTAATTTTTAATTTTTAATTTTTAATTACATAAACACAACATAAGTGGGGGAGGATGAACTAGTAGTGGCGGATGAGGAAGTAGCACCAAGACTAACAGGGTAAGTCAGTCAACTACACCAATTAGAGGTCAAGATGAACACGTTAGTACAAGCAGTCAACCACAACCAAGTTAAGCGGAATCTCAAGGTGGTGTGACAGGAAGAGTACCAGTTAATCAAACCTTTAAAGTGAGAATATTGAGGCAACTAACTTCACTTAGAGGGGGAATCCATGTACAACAACTGGAGCAATGCTTACAAGTACAAAGAAGTAAGAAGGCTAAGATTGGAACAAGTGGCAAATAATGAAAATATATGCCGCTTTTTGAAACTTTAGATTATGATCTGCTTTTTGGAACCGTAAATATTCTTATTGGTATGACAATGTAGCCCTTTTGGAACTTTGGATTATTATGCTTTGCTTTTTGAAACCATAAACATTCTTATTGTTATAACGATATAGCCTTTTTGGAACTTTGGTTATTATACTGTGATGTTATGTATATAATTATGGTTTTTGTTGACAGTTAGACAAGGCAATATAGCCCGTTGTTGGACAATAATGCAATATTTTTTTCAGGATTTTGTTTGAATTATGTCAATGTGGATTAGCAATTATGTACATGCTTCGTTAATATTTTGTCCATATCTTGTCTTATATTTGTTTATTAGTTTAGAATCAACATTACTCTTTTTGTTTGACAAAACAGAGCATTATGGTCACTAAAGATGGGCATTACAAGTATATTTTCCCACTTAAACAAGTACATAAGCACAACAACTACATTCAACCAAAAAAATATTCATGCTCACTTGTTGAATGGCCGCATTATTTGTAATTCAATTTCTAGACTAGCATTTGTAGCCTTCAACTTGACCAAAGCTTCATCATTTTCTTGCAAAACTTCATCCATTTCCTCCAAAGCTTGAACCTTTGTTTGTAACATTTCATTAAGTGCTTCTAATTCTAGATCTTGGGCTTGAATGTTTTTTATCAAAACAGGTATGACTGATGCTGCTCGATCACACAAAGACGAATTAACCCACTCAAAAAATCAGTTGCCACCTATTCTTACACCATTTTCTTCTTGTGGTTGAGCTAAATAGAAGTTAATGTTGATAATAAAAAATTGTAGAACAAATGAAAGTATACTAACTTGTTGGAATTTTACAAAGTTGAATATTAAATTATTATAATTTAAATGAAGTGGTAACATGAAAAGGTGTATTTTCACTTGAAATTACAAGCATGAAATGATGCAACTTATCATTTCAAAATTAATGAAAAGGTGCCCCTTCATTTAAATTGAGAATATGAAATAATGTAACTTTTCATTTTATGAATTATGTGAATCAATGTGACTAGTCAATGTAACTAGTCATCTACTATAAATAGTTCTCTCTCATTCCAAATAAATACACAATTTTTAAGTATTATTCTCTCTCAAAAAGTTTTATGTATTTATAGTTTTGCTTTGTTCTTAGTAATCTGTATACTTAAGACAAAAGAGGATTAAATTTCGGTATCAATTTTATCTTGGGAGACGATTTTGCTAGTAACCGAGTACAATAAATTGGGGAAAAATTCGTCTTAAGAAAAGAGTAAGAATTTACTCGACTTAGGTGTTTATTTTTTACAATAATTGTTCAAGTTTCAGCACATCTACTCCAACATAACTTTTCAATCAAAGCAACTAAAGAATCTCTGGTCGGCATTCTTGGTTTTCTAGCAACACCTCTGAATTTGTACCTTGCCACAATCACATGTGCTTCTCTTCTCCTTTCCATCTCGTCTCCTCCTCATGTCCCTTCCTTTTCCAACTTCCATGTGTATTGTTTGTACTTTTTTTCTCTAGAAATACTCCAAGTCGAGTACAATGCAGGAACTCAAATTGTTTCTTGGTCTAAAATGGTCGATCTATGGAGTTGCAGATTGCTTCTTAGGGTTTTTCAAAGTTGAAAAAGTGTTATTCTAAGTATATCCTTGGCCTCACATGTGTGTGAAGAGATTTGGTCAAAAAATGATCGAAAATGACTGGAGGATGAATTTAATTGAGAAACATAAAGTATGGGGTGATATTTTCTATTTAAAAAATTTAGAGCATATACCGTATTTTACTCAAAGGTCTAGGGTGCAAATTGGACTTTAGTCCAAAAAGAATTACCTCTAAAAGAAGTAGAGACTATTTTATTTTTATAATGAGTCACTACAATCAATAAACGGAATAAATATTAGAACATCTGAATTGCGTATATCTGAAATGAATATTGCAATATTTGCATTACCTTATACTCTTTATGTCACAAAAAAAAAATTAAAACATTTATTCCGGACTTCACAAAAAAAAAATAAAAAAAAAAATACTAAATTCAAACTAATGTGTAATTAAAACAAAAAATAAAAATAAAAGCTACACGCGGTAGAGAATTATTACATATTTTGTTTCGTAAATTGCTCCATACAGTCATATTTAGTGTTTAACACTTTAATCAAAGGAAAAAGGGAGGAGAAACTTGTTTAGAAGTAAACAAAATTATGCTCTTTCATTTAAACATCGTTTGACCAACTTCCTTAAAGTTCATTTTTCCTTTTTATAGTTTTGAAAGTCTCAAAATAAACATGAAACAATGTAAATTTCTGATAAATTAATTTTAAAAACAGACATGCGTTATACGTGTAATACAAAAAAATATTTTAAAATAAATAATAATTAAAAATATTGTAACAAATTTTATTTTTTTTGCATAAATCTAATTATGCCTTAAAATTTCACCAAAAGTAATTATTAAAATATGCACCTATTGATAATATAAATATAGATAGATTAAATAAAACAACATAGTTTAGTGTCGCATCTCTACGACAATTAGGCTTATGGTCTCTAAAATACTAATTATAAAGTTAGGTAAATGGACACTACAATAAATATAATGTTTGTTCGAAAATATAATAGAATTTTTAATTTTTGGAAAATTAATTTTGAATATTTTTAAATTTAAATTAATATAATTTTATGTAAATTTTAAAAATTTTGTTTTTTTATAATTAATAATACTTTTTAAATAATTTAATATTTTTATAATTGTAGTGATTATAATTAAATTATTTAATATAATTTTAAATATCAAGATTTTATAAATTAATTTAAATAATATTATTATATTTTAAAAGGGATAAAATATTAGCTGTAAATATTGCTAAACATATAAATTAGATTTATGGATTTATAAATATTTTTTAATTTAGGAAGAATATTAAATAAAACAAAAAGTATTACATAATTTTATGGTGAACACCTAGAATGTGTTGCATTTATCGAGAAACGTATTGTAAATGATTCTATTTATACACCGGTCACACATAAACCCTAGATAGACCCTTCTCCCTTTCTCTTCATTGTCGCGTCTAGTGTAAGCCGCAGCTCAGCCTCCCATCCCATCACTTGTAACTTTCAAGAGTTCAGGTACCTTATGCGATAGCTCTCTGTTTTTGCAAAGTTGCGATCTTTTTAACTTTAATCTTAATGGGTTCTCTTAAAGTTTTGATTTTGTGACATGATTTTTTTAACTTTAGTAAATGAGGCTTCTTAAATATTTGATCGTGAGATAGCGTTTATGATTTTTACAGGTAGGCAATTGGGGTTTAAAGACAATGCTTGTGTTATTCGAGACACCTGCGGGCTTTGCCCTTTTCAAAGTGTTGGATGAAGGAAAGCTCTCCAAAGTTGATGTAATCATGGTTTCAGTTTCTTTGTGTGTTTTATTTGTGTCCCTTTTTTTCTGCTTATGTATGTACAGTTAATTAGACCTTATGACGAATTTGTTTGTTGTTACAGGACTTATCGAAGGAGTTTTCGACTGCTGATGCAGCTAGAAAGGTGATTTAAATGCTCCCTTGTTGTATTGGTTCTTGTATTGTATTGATGTTTTGAATGTATTTTATGAATCTAGGGTTTGAGTAGAGGATAGTAGATCTTTAATTTGGTTAAAGTCTCTTATGTAATTATGAGAAGTAAGCCAACCATAAATTTGATGCTGAGGATGTTAAACCACAGTAACAGTTTTAAAAGGCTGAACAGCCTGACTTCAATAGGTTGAAAATAGTAAATATGTAGCCATATTTTCACTTTTATTTTTCCTTCTTCCAAGTATGCAGTTTATACGCCTATTTTTGTTCATGTTATATCCTCTCTTAGATGCATAGTGAAGAGCTTCTGCCATTTGTTCATAATGATGTCTGTTCGTCGATTCCACTTCAGTTTTTGCTATATTGAAAATACTTTGTTGATACTTTACAAAGTCATTTTCGTTCTAGATTTGGTACTGATAGCTACATGAGGTTTCTGATTTTTCTTACATAGCTTTGCTGGTCAAATCCTTTTGATGTTGATTGCTTGTTCAGTGGCTAGTAAAAACCTTGCAGTGTTAACTTTAATTGATATAAGTGGCAATTTAATAATCCGTGTTCCCTTTTCTTCTGTGACATGTTGTCAAGCTTACCATGCAAGTTAACTTTTACCATAAGTTTTCTGACTTTCGTCATGAAGTGCTTTCCTGTATTCATTGCTATCTATAGTCTTAATCCTTTTAGTTTTGTGTATTGGAAATCATGGATCTAACTTTTTGTGTCTAAAATTAGATTGTTAAGCTAGCAGCTTTCTCCAAGTTTGAGAACACATCAGAGGCATTATCAGCAACCACTTTGTTGATTGATAGTAAACCAAGCAAAGGTTTGCGCAAGTTCTTGCGTGCTCATTGCGAAGGTGAAACCTTAGCTGTGGCCGATTCTAAACTTGGAAACGCAATCAAGGAGAAACTGGTAAGCTAATTTTATTGTTTACGAAAATTACAAAACCCCAGTTATTTCAATTCCATTTGTGCATTGATTACTGAGCTTCATTACTTCCTTTTTTTTTTCTTTTTTTTAACCAGCAAATTGAATGTGTTCACAACAATGCTGCCATGGAATTGATGAGAGGTTTGAGAAGTCAACTGACCGAGCTTATATCTGGACTAGGTGCTCAAGATTTGGCTCCAATGAGCTTGGGTTTATCTCACAGCCTGTCCAGATACAAGCTAAAATTCAGTCCTGACAAGGTGAAAACTCCTTTTTATATGCTTGATATTTTATTATTTATTTGGAAGGTGAAAACTCAGAATGTTATTTTGCTTAATCTTGTTTGGGAGGATTTTGTCTCTGCTAGGTGGATACAATGATCATACAGGCAATTGGTTTATTGGACGATCTTGATAAAGAGCTTAACACTTATGCAATGAGGGTTCGGGAATGGTATGGTTGGCATTTCCCAGAGCTTGCAAAGATCGTGCAAGACAACATCCTTTATGCCAAGACGGTCAAACTCATGGGTGACCGTACAAATGCTGCAATACTTGATTTTTCTGAGGTGTAGTCTTTAATTATGTTGTCACAATTGATACCCTTTTTTCCATACTTAAAATTAGGTATTTTTCACCAAGTATTAAAGCTTATTATATAAAAAATTACACAGGTCTTGCCTGAAGAAGTTGAGGCTGAACTTAAAGAGGCATGCATGATTTCCATGGGAACTGAAATTAGTGATCTTGATCTGATAAATATTAAAGACCTTTGCGATCAGGTTCTGTCTCTATCAGAGTACAGAGCCCAACTGTACGACTATTTAAAGAGCAGGATGAATACCATTGCTCCAAATCTTACGGCGCTTGTTGGAGAACTTGTTGGAGCCCGTCTTATTGCCCATGGTGGCAGCTTATTGAATCTCGCAAAGCAGCCTGGTAGCACGGTTCAAATTCTTGGTGCCGAAAAAGCGCTTTTCAGAGCTCTTAAGACCAAACATGCAACCCCTAAATATGGGCTTATCTACCATGCTTCTTTAATTGGGCAGGCTGCACCAAAACATAAAGGGAAAATCTCACGCTCACTTGCTGCCAAAACTGCTTTGGCAATTCGATATGATGCTCTTGGAGATGGGGAAGATAATTCTATGGGGTTGGCAAATCGACTCAAGGTAACAGTGATTGTTGCAGCATAATAATTGTACAATTTTTTTTAATCTTTCTTTTATATATTATAATTTTTGTTCTGTAGCTTGAGGCACGATTGAGGAATTTAGAAGGCAGAGAGCTAGGTCGTTCTGCTGGGTCAGCTAAAGGCAAGCCCAAGATTGAGTTCTATGATAAGGACCACAAGAAGGGAGCAGGGGCATTGATAACTCCTGCCAAGGTCCGTATATATTTAACGCCCTAACAAATTAATTAATTTATCTATTTTGCTGCACATTTCAATTGTAAATTTTAATTGTTAATTTTTGGGCCTTTATTTACATGTATAATGACATATTTGAAATGCAGACGTACAATCCTTCAGCTGATTCTGTTATTGGAAGGACTGAATCAGTGCCTGAGAAAATGGAATATGTGGCTCCTGTAAATGATGAAGAGAAGAAAGAAAAAAAGAAGAAGAAGCACGCTGAAGATGCAGAGGTGGCTCCCGTTAATGACGGAACGACCACACCAGAAGAAGATGGTGGCAAGAAAGAAAAGAAGAAGAAGAAGAAGAAACGATCGGCTGATGATGCTGAGGTGGCAGATGGAGCAGTAGAGGAAAGAGAAGAAACGAAAAAGAAGAAGAGGAAGCATGCTGAGCCAGATGAAGAAACTGAAACCGCTAGCAAGAAGAAAGATAAAAAGAAGAAGAAGAAGAGTGAAGATTGAGGAGGTAGAGAAAATCAATTAATTTTGGTTCGTTGGTACTATTTCTAAGTTCTAGTGTATGCTCTCTTGAGTGGATTTCAAAGTTTCCAAATATGTTGGGTGGTCTCTTAGTATCGGTTACCATGTGCCTGTGGTTGCAGTTAAAATATTTCTGTAGCAAGTTTCTAGGAGGAGGATGATGAATTTGGTAAGAGATTGTGCTAGTATTTATTCATCAGCTTCTTCAGTATTCTCTTGTTTTAATTTTTTTTGCATGTGCTCGGGTTTCACATTTTCTATGTAGGCGTGCAGTATGCTAATGAATGAAACGATACGTGATCAAGTTTTTCTCAATTCCAGCAGCTACATGAGTTAAATTCTCTCTATAGTTTTCTTGCTTTCTCAGCTTATTTCGGTTTCTCCTTGTTGCAATCTACACGGAATGGTACCACGTTTTTTTTTACCACTGTGTGTGTTCTTCATTGTCATTCTTTGCTTACTTGATTTCAAGTTCCACTAATTTAACAGCCCCCCCTCGTCAATCCGTACTCCTACTTGTCTCCTCTAATTTAGTTCCAAAATGAAGTGGTTGTACGCTTACTACGTCGAGAAGTGCATTTTTGTGATAATTTCAATTATGTTAGCAGCGTTAGTGTGATATGTAACAAGTTTGCGTGGAATGTATAACTATATATGTAAACGAGTTGAATCGAGTTAATTATTGATAGCTCATATTATATTCGTATAATTTTTTGATTTTGAAATAAAGATCGTCTCGTTTAACTATTAAATAAGTATGAATATTAATTGAGTTCGATTAATTTGATGTTTTCGAGCGAGTAACGTTCAATCTCAATAGAAAAAATGATTTGATATGGTTAAAAAAATAAATTGAACTTTTAACCAACAAATCCTGACTCGTTTGGTTCTTTACAGCCTTAGCTGTATCACATAAAAATCAAATCTGTCATGAATAATTGAAACTACCTAATAGGGTAAATAATTGAAGACACAAAAGTGAAAGTTATAAAATAATAATAATAATCAGATATGGCACAATAATGTATATTAGACAGGAGGTTAGTTTTGTGATACACGACGTGAAATGGATATTATGGTATTGCACAATTTGGATGGTAGCTTCCGGAAGAGAACGGACTTGGAGAAGAGCACAATTTATATGGGAAACCACCTACATTCATTGCAGAATCGTGTTAAAAAAAATTGGAAAAATAAGGGGATCTTGTTCTTTAGAAGAGGAAAAAATTCAGAAGCAGGTTTTGGATTTTATCAAATTTAAATTTGATGAGAAAAGAGAGGCTAACAGGGCAATCAGAGAATCACGAGTACGGTGGGTTTTCAATCGAGAATGGGCGAGAGGGCTGACGGAAGTCTTGGATAGTTCAGAAAAAGGACGCAGCTGGTGTGGAAGGCTAAAACGCATATGGGTACATGAATTATGGAGGAGGGTCAGAGGATCAAGCATACTATTCTAATAGCAGGGAGCAGGTACATGAATTTAGAAATTACTTTAGAAATAGCAGGTATTTGCATTACTTTATAAATTATTAATGCAGAGAGGAGGGGCACCACTAATCTAAAACCTCACTGAAGTACGCAAAATATTTGGACCCAAAAGTTCATAAGATTATTTTTTACAAGAGTTCCCTATCAAAACTATGCTTACTGAGATGGTAAGTCAGGAGGACGACTCCAAACCAACATCATATCTCGCAACCCTAACCCTATCCCCAGGTGGGGTCCTCTTTCTATTTTTGTTTACTACATCTTGTTCAGAACAAGGGCAAGATTGCGAAGCTCCTCAAATGCATGCATTGTTTCTGCGTCAAATCCTCCAGCAAACTGCATCAAAAATAATGATACAAATCAATTTGGAAACACCTATAATTTCTTTATGGTGTATTATCATGGCAGAACAGAAATTATTTAAAAGCTTAATTATTATGTTTGTTGCTATTATTCTCAATTAGTATTAATTATACAAACCTGATGAATTCGGAAAGCAAATCTCACTCCTTTAAGCAGCATATAGTCCATTGAAGAATCTTTCTCTGATGTTCCTTTGGTATGAAGTTCCATTGCCACCCTCTTCATGTATTTCTTTGCCAGCTTCACTGACCCAAATTTTATCTGCAATCAAGTGGTCCATCATTGTTTAAGGAATTCTTATAAACTATGTGAAAATTGACATAAAAATTAATTTATAAAAAAATTGAACCTTGCTTAATATCCCATTGTCAAGCATCCAGTCCGTTGGAATTTGGAACTCCTTGCAATGACGCATCAACAAATCTCTTGTACGGTGAAGAGTGTATACAGTACGTTCCATTCTGGCAGGGAAACACATTTTTAGAAACAATGGAATATATTTTTAGAAAGGCATCCGAACTGCTTATTACACAAGATTCAAGTTTCCTACTTTTCGGATAAGGTAACCATTTTCTTGAGTGCAATATCACATGGCACCCGAAGATCATCATTGTAGTTGGAAACTTCATACTCCAATTTCTTGAGATCTCTATACCCAAATGCTGCCTCTCTCAAAGTATCAGCTTTCTTCTCTGGCCAATCAAAGTGCTTCAGGACTGCCCTCTCATCCACCTTTCAAGAGAAAACAGGAATACTGAGGACACTCTAGTAATAATTGCATTAGTTAATATTATGGAGCTACTGCACCCGCTAGCGCCCCCCCTTTTTTTTTTGGTTTGGGGGGGGGGGTTTGTGTGTGTGGTGTGTTTTGGGTTGGTTTGGGAAGACTGAATTTTAGGCTACCTTTGCACCAAAATATTGAGGACAACACAAGGAAAAAGAAGAAGAAGAAGAATGGAAGGAAAAGAGAATCTCCATACCTCTCTTATCTTCATTCATTCAAAAACCAAGATTTTCAATTGGAATTATAAGCAACAAGAACCATATATATTTTTAGACCAACTCTCTTATTCATTTTGAAAGTAAATCCACATGAACCACATTCATTATCTCGAAACTTCTGACCATGAACTAAAGTTTCTGGTAAATGCTAATATTCGACTTACAAGGAAGCAGAGTTCATCATCCAGCCATTTGACAAATGCTACCACATCTTCAATGTCCTGATAACCTGCATCATGTACCTCTTTTATCAAAAAGTTGATAAATTCTCCTTGCGTCTCAACGTCTGCCTTTATCTGACCATAGAATAGTGATTAAGAAACGATAATCAGTACCGTATTACATAATAGTAATGGAAGATATAGTTTACCAAAAAACATAATCCAACTGAATAGGTTAAAAATATTAATGAAAATGAATAAGCACTTACCGCAATCAAATGCGATGATCGATTCTCGATTTCACCGATCATACTACTACGGACATTGGCGACATCAGCGGTTTCACAGGTTCCTCCATTTAAAGATTCTTTCCTGGAGTCCCTCTTCATAAGGGAATGATAGAACTCAACGACTTCTGGAGCTCGTTGCACCATTCCCACGGTGCTTCTACCCGCAAACTTCGGAGGAGGTGGTGGAGGAGGGGGACAAGGAGGTGGCAGAGGAATTTGAGCTAATACTTCTTTTTGTTCTCTCAAAACAGTGCAAGAAGGCCTTGGAGGGGGATTGGGAATACGTAGGGCCCGCTTCTCAACATCTAAAGAGGGTCTGCCTTTAGTCGTCTCCTGACAGTTCATAAAGAATTGAGACGTTTGAATTTCTCCCAGATCATAATTTCGAGGAGTTAGTGACTCTACTTCCTTTTCCACTTCCTTCAAACACATAAAACCATCAGATTGCCTTCTCTTATTTTGTGCTAATTCATCTGCACAGTATTTTGCTCCACTTATGGAGTGCCTTCTTCTAGGACTATTTGGGTCAACCCAATTATGATCCATGATGTTAGTTGGGCTTTCGAAATTATGCAAATCTTCTTCAGTAATCGGCCATTTCTTCAACTTCTTAATCAGGTTTAGCCTTTTCGAGCTGCTATGTTCGTAGTTTTCGTCACTTTGGCAACATGATAAATTAAATGACTCAATGTTCCTGTCAGTTGATTTCGAGGTCAACATGTGATCGGAACTTATGGATGACGAATTGTGCAACTCATTACGTAGGCACGTGTTCACCCATCTTAAGTATACCAGCTCCTCAACCTCGTTTAACCGGCTTATTTGTAAACCTTCAACTTGTTTAGACAAATCTTCATTTGTGTGTCTTAACGAAGAAGCCTCCGCTTTGATCTTCTCAACAATGTCACTCTGATAATCCAGAATGCAGGTATAAGGAAACATAATGGACAATACCCTAATATTCAGCAGCAATAGAGCTAGATTATATTTGCAACTTAATTTAAGCACACACGTTTCAATAGAATTATGTAAGTACATTGAGAAAATTAAAGAAATAAAATGTAAAATATAAGAAGAGGAACTAAGGCTTTTATAAGCAAAATGATGATACCTGGGTAGCATTTGCAAGATTGGCCAATTGGGATTCCATGGAAGAGAGTCTGCAAGCAAGATTTCTCTTTTGGAGCTGAAGCTCCATGTTTAAGCGCCTTAACCCCACAACTTCCATCTCAAGATTACTTGGAGATGTCGCTCTCTTCAAAATTTCAGTGTTTTCTCTTCTCGACATGTCATCCTTCCTCCCAAATACAGAAGTTACAGACACTAATTGTTCATTAAGACTTGTTTTCTCAGATTCTAACAAAGCAACTTTCCTCACAAGGTTATCATTTTCAATCTTTTTCAGTTCTAGTTCCCTTTCAAGATCCAAAATTTTGGGGTTCCTCTTACAATCCAATAAATCAGCTTGCAATTTAATCTCCCTTTCTTTTGATTCTTGGAGCCAGCTTCTTAACTGATCGAGTTCAAGAAATAAATCACGAGAGCCTGATGACTTTATCTTACTGACATTAAGCCCCTGGGGATGAACTTGTATGGCATTGACAGAACACGATAAATCACTAATTAGAGACCGTTTCACCCGCAAATGTGATGGCACAAATGGATTTTTCTGGTTAGACTTATCGGAGCTCGCGAGTGGTACCTTTTTATTCTGGGCTACGGTCTGCAACTTTGGTTTCTTATCTCCTGAAAACCCCTTTACAATATTGGACCCCCATGAAGACCTTGGTTTTGAAGGATTGCTACTTCCCTTAACATTACTACCCTTTGGTATCTGATTTTGATCAGCGAACTTCGAGGGCTTCACTCGATTCTCAGAAATGTTTACTTCTCCCATTTGTAATTAGATAAAATAGGCTAGCTTTACAAGACCACAAAAGCTCAATATACTGTTTTATGAACTGCCTCACTCAAAATCAACACTGAACACCCCAAATCTACACAACCACTGAATTAATACTAAGAATCAAATATGAAGTATAAAGCCTCTGGAAATGCTTCAAAAACTTGAACTTCAGAATTTTAAACTAATTCAAGCTCTAGAGCCGCAGAAATTACAAATTTCAAGTGAAGATACTCGTGAACAGACTTAAACGCTTAAAACTAGATAACAAATAATCCCCCTTTCAACGTTTAGAAAGGGCAAATTTAATTCTCAGTAAATAATTAACTTACCCCCATTATATCCTAGGGTTTCTCAAAACCAGAGTCATTAAACTTCCAGGCTCCAACAACCCAGAGATAAATTAAATGGGGCTTCCTCAAACTGAAACCATGAATAAATTAGAAGCTGCAGTTAAGTGAGATGGAGCTCAGCAAAATTCGAATTTGCTGAATCATAAAGGCTATAGAGTGAGAAAAGAAACATGGGTTATTCTTAAATCAAGCTAAAGTACAAAATTTCTGACCTTTTCTGGTGGAAGTATACATTTGCAGGCTAGAAATTCCAAAACATTAAATATATCCACTGAGAGAAAGGGATGGAGACGGTGGTGTTTTGAAAATGGAAGGTGAAGGGAGATTCAAGAAGAGGAGCTCAACAGGGAATGAGTAAATGCAGTGGAAGGGCTCATATTTCGAGACAGTGATGGAGGGACCTGAGCTGAGCTGAGAGCCTGTGAGTGTGCGAGAAAAGTGGCAAAATGTCTGAGCTTTGTTTTCTTTATTGGGTTTGGGGTTGGGGCAATTCAATTTTTGAATTTTGAAATGCAACGGTAGCATTCGGTGTCCCCGGGCCACAAGTTTGTTAAGTACTCCATATAGAAATTCTACGGAGTATATTTTAATGGGCCTCTACACGCTACGCCCAAGGGCACAAATCGGCCTGTTTCGTCTCCCTAAAGTAAATTATCACCAAATGATTTTAAAAATCTTCGTTATTTGTTACCGTTTATTTTAAAATTTATTTATTTATTTAAAGAATAAATTATAAAAAAATATACATTAATCAATTTTTTAAATAAATTAAAAATATTAATCGAAATGTATAAATTTTTTAAATTAATTAAAATAAATATTTAAAAAATAAATTATTTTTAAAAATAAATTATAAATTAATCAAATAAAATGTGACAAGTAGAGTCAAAATGTCTAAAATTTTTATATTTATATGTAGAATTTTAAGTTTACATGGACAATTTTAAAAAAAAAATAAAATCTTGTGAAGTACAAATTATGATGTAAGTGGTCTGATTAGTAGCTTTTGGACACGAAGACATCCTCTTTGTCATAAGCCCCCAAAAATTGCCAGTAACTGAAAAAGTCAACTTCCTTGGCATCGGAAGTTGCATTTGGGTAAGAATAGCCATAAAAATTTCAGCAGTAGAAGTAATCTGCAGCAACATCAACAATTTGTCTTTACTTGAGGCAAGATTAAAATGACGATCATACCCTTCTCTGGGTAAGGGTTCAAAGTTGACCTCACGCACCGATCATCCATATCCCTGTTTTTGGGTCATCCGGCAATGATGATGAGACTTTTTTAACCGCTCCGTTTCGAACTTTGTATGATGTTCACTGAATTGGTCTGTACACTTCTTCCATAAGTATTTTCAGTGATTGAGCTTCAATTACGTCGTCGTTTCTTTTGTTGAGTGTCAAAAAGACGAGAATGTTTGCAATGTGAGTGACAGAGGAGCCGAAATAGAAGAAATCAAGAAATAGTGCTTCATAGTGGTTGTTTCTTCCTTTTTTATGGATTCTCATTTGGCAACATGGTGACTCGATGGGTTGTCTTGTTTGCTGTGCCGCAAGTATCGACCACTTTGAAATTGTCCTTTACTTTTTCATACCCACTATTTTATGTATGGATCTTGTTACTTTTAATTAGGGCACAGTTAATGTAGGAGTCAAATTTTGATCCTGATATTCTTATCAGATTTGATAAAATTATTGCGCCATCAGTTCAAAACAAATAAGAAAAATAAAAAAAATTATACAACACATCTTAAGAAAACAAAATAGTTAATTATTTCTTTAAAACCAAAATTGTTAATTTTATGGGGCTCTAAAGGGATTATTGAAGATCTAAGTAAAGATCAAAAGCTAGATTTGTATATTAGAGATCATATCTCTAAGTTTTAACAAGGCGATGTAATGAAACAAAGCTTAAGATGTATTAAAGAAGATAGAACAATTAAATTACCTCAAGCGAATACTAAAAACCACCCTTTTTAAAACTCATTATGTGTATAATAGATCAAATCTCCAAAAATTTTAACAAGATGATGTAATGAAACAGAAATTGAGATGTGTAAAAATTACCTTAGGCGAATTCTAACAGTGGTCATTTTCTTGTACTTAATTACTCCCTCTCTAATAATAAACAAGGTTACATTTTAGTAATTTTCAGCCTTGCAAAACTATATACTATGATGTAACCTTTTACCCCAAATTCTGGATAACATCTTTAATTTATAGAAAAATTTAAGGTTAGGTTTCTGAGATTGCATGTTGATCTACGGTTGAAAATGAATCGTTACCTAATCCAATGACTGATATGTTAACTCTAGAAAGTTTTATTTAATCAAAATATAATGAACGGTACAAAATGGTTGATCTTAATATAATGGCTCAAAAAAAGGTTCGAATTGGTTCTATTGGATGTGTAAAAACCACGGATGCAACGGGCA
The DNA here is from genome assembly GCA_032359685.1 of Pittosporum tobira. Classification (NCBI taxonomy): domain Eukaryota; kingdom Viridiplantae; phylum Streptophyta; class Magnoliopsida; order Apiales; family Pittosporaceae; genus Pittosporum; species Pittosporum tobira. The sequence goes on from JAUMHB010044720.1 coordinate 17,529, forward strand.
CAATAAGACATGTGGAAGTAACCAATATTCTAGAAAGTGATTACGCCACCTAAGAGGATGTGGCTGCCAACGGCTCGACTGAGTTGAAATCAACTTAAAAATCACTTCGCTTTATATTCAAGAACTTACTTTTTTTTTCTTTTTGTTATTGCGAACTAAAAGTTTCCTATTAAGAAAAAGAAGTTATTTTCTATGTGTGACACCCCCAAATCTGGGCATCCACACCCCGATTTGGGTTGCCAATTTATTATTAAAT
>JAUMHB010044731.1:0-10520 GCA_032359685.1 Pittosporum tobira
AAAAAAGTATATATATACTTTATTATTTTAGATTTTAAATATGTATATATTTTGGTTAACAAAGTAAAAGAATGATAAAGTTTTATTACATCCGTTCCAAAATTAAATATTTTTTTTGTACGTTCTAAAATTAAAAATAAGTTTATATTTTAATACTATAAAACACTATGATATTTTTAATTTATCATTTCATTATATATATATATGATAAAAACACTTATAAAAATTACAATCGAACATATATTTTTAAAAACTATTATTTTTTAAAGTATTTCTAATTTATAAATGGATGATGTATAATTTTTGAATATATATATATATATAGATAGATAGATAGATAGATAGATAGTTATTATTTAATTTTTAGATATAATTTAAATTAAATTAATTTTTATAATAACTTAAACGTTGACCACATTTGGCAAAAATTCTCGCTTCGCCACTGCCTATATGTATCAAATACTTTCATATAATGTACACGTATCCAGTGTGAGGTAAGACATCATCAACTTATGAAATCGTAAGACATCATCAACTTATGAAATCTGATCTTCCTTGACATGCAAAAGTTGTACATACCTTAACATAGCAGCAAGGAAGAGGCGGCCCAACTCTTCCAACAGAAACGTCGTCAAACTCCGAGAAGGCAGCTCCAGCACATGTTTCTGTTAGACCATATCCTTGAACAACAGGAGCCCTGATGAACCATCGCGCAGGCAAAAACTAGTGTAAATTGAAGAGGTGATCTACACAAGAAAAAATATGATACATGGGAGCAACTCCGGAGATCAATAAAACTAGCATGTGGAATTTAACGTGCCGTAAGTGGTATCATATAAGTTATACTCCTTTCATTCCAAAATATAAGAGAATTTTGTCAAAAAAATTAAAGATTAAGAAACATATCTCTCCATTTGATTCAAAAATTGATGCCACTATTTTAAGATTATCACTATCAAAAAAATAATCATTTATGATGGTCCAAACTTATCATAAAAATTCAAAAATCCATCACAAAAACCTTTTATGATGGTTTTAGCCATCATAGAGGCCATCTTGTATGCTCCAATCACGGTGGATTTGGCAATTAATAGAAATGCTTGGGGAAGGGTTTGAACCGTCATCAATTGATAAATATAAGTAAGCAGTAACCACTGCGCCAAGTTCTTAATTGGTCAAAATATAATAAATTAACTATAACACATAAAACAACTACTGTCACACAATACTTAGTTGCTTTAAAATAGTGATTGCAATGACCATCACAAATACTTTCCAACGATGAAAAGATTAACCGTCACTAAGAGCAATTATATATAGTGTTATTTTATGATTGTCCAAAAATTCCATCACAAAATATTTTCATTTTGTGATTGCTTGTAAGAACCGTCACATATATACAATTTTTCTAATAATTTATTTGGTTGTCACAATATATATATATATATATATATATATATATATATTATAAGTAGAACTTTTGAGACGGCTTAAATACAATCATAAAAAGAAAAATATATAAGAGATGGATATATTCCGTCACATATACAAAAGTTGCATACACAGGACATTTGGTGATTAACATGACCATCACAAGAAATATTTTTGTGAAAGACAAACTAACCATCACCAAGAGCCATCACATATAATTTTATTTTGTGATTGCTCAAAATTCCATCACATAATACATTCTATTATGATTGATTTTTAAAGTCATCACAATGTTCCATCACATATGCCTAATTTTCTAGTAGTATATGGACATGGATTTTTGTTTGTATTATTTTTGAAAATTTCATAACAAACGTTATTTAAGAAAATTATGATTACAAGTGCAAAATAAGTTCTATTAATCGCACACAAAGATTACATAACGAGAGATAATTTAATAAGTTTTGAAAGATTTTAGAAATCTTTTTGGGAGAGATAGTGTGAAGAAAGGGACGTGCGAAAAAATAATCGAATTTGGAGTAAATGAGTGTTCTATAATCTAATTTGTTCTTATATTTTCGAACGAAATAAAACCTCATTTTGCTTCTATATTTTTTGAAATGGATGGAGTATATATCAAAAATGGTATAACAACACAAACCGCACACACAAACCAAAAAGATGTCAAGTCGGTCAGGGAAACAAAACCAAATCAACTAAACAAAAGAAAGCATTCCAGCTAGCTTTCTTGATGTCAATTTTGTATCTCAATTTTGTTTATTTTGTAATCAATGCTGTCATTCGAAACGTTATATTTATCATACATGTTAACAAACTATGACCCAAAAGTGAATGAGATTTAGTAGATTGTGAAACACATACCCCATGCAGATGTTAACAAATCGTTGTGTATCTCCAGATAAAGGGGCTCCACCACAGAGCATAGCACGGATATCTCCTCCTAGTACAGATTTAATCTTTCTGAAAATGATTCGATCCCACAATAGTGCCTCTAATCCCCAAGCTCCAAACCAGCTTCCTTCTAGTGCCGCAACTCGGCGCTTATAGGCAATACTGAAAAGTGTCTTGATAAGACCTCCCTTCTCCTCAACCTAGAGTATGTTCAAAAGGAAATACAAAGAAGCAAATAATTTAACATGCCCTAGGGCGAACTGCATCGAAATAAGAGCAATCATATCAAATGGGACATCAAATTTTATCAAATCCAGTTCAACCTTCTTCAAAACTCCATCTCGAACACGATCCAAAATGGCAGGAACTGCAGCCATTAGAGTAGGCTTCAACACAGAAGCATCTCCCATGGTTCCTTTTTTGATTTTGTTAGAATTGTCTGTTAGTGTCAACGGCGAGCCATACCCAATTGACATGCCTGCACTGAACATCACAATCTGCACAACTACAAAGTTTAAGTAAATGACATGGTCATTACTAATCCATGAGAAAAGAATTCAAATTTAATGTCCACCTCAGCTTCCAACTCAAAAACATGAGCCAGCGGTAAGTACGCCAGATAGACGTCACTGCTTCCAATTTTTGGGATCACTGACGCAACTGCAGTGGCACTGGCTACAAGGTTTCTGTGAGTCATCATAACTCCCTAGATTAACAACACACATCATTTTAGAAGCAGAGGCTATTACGGGTGGACAAATATTTTATATTTGTACTTTCTTTGTTCATAAAATCCAGCTATTTTCAAGCCATCAAATGCTAATAAGAAAATTTTGATATGTATGACTTGGATTGAATCAAACCTTTGGTAGACCTGTACTACCACTTGTATACATGATGACTGCGATATCGGTATTGATTGGTAATTGAGAACTCACAGAGCTATTCTTCCCAAGTTTCTCAACTTCAGAAAAAGATGAAACAACCCAATTGCTCATGTCTTTGGAAAATCTAGGATCAACTGCAGTCTCACCATCTTCAAAATAAATTACATTCTTTATAGTTTTCAGCCTCGAACTTACAGCAGGCAACCTTTTTAACTGCTTGGCGTCACAAATCAATGTCGAAACTTGAGTCTGTCAAGAAACATAATGCATAAGTAATGCTGTCCATAATCAAAGTCCTAATATCTTAAAAAGAAACATTGATAGAATAAGAACTAACAAAATGCTTTGCATAAACAGTATGTTCCAACCTCATTAAGCGAGTGAATTAGTGCCTCTTCACCTAAAGAAGCATAGATGGTAACAACAGTTATACTCTGCCGGAAGCAACCCTGCAGTTGAAATACCAAGTGTAACAAGTTTCACCTCCTCACCAACGTACAATACCAAACATAATTATCAAAATAAAACAAAAAGGGTACCTGAAATGATATGAACCACTCTGGCCGACTTTCAGAAAAGATGGCAGCACGTGTATCCACATCATGACCTAATTTAACAAGTCCAGATGCAAAGTTGCAAGCACGTTCAAGTATTTCCCCATAAGTTTCCCACTGATACTCCCCGAAATGAAACTTTTCAAACTTCCTCCCACTACTATCGGTAACGAATTCCTTGCCAACTAAGTTTCTTATTCCAAGACACCGTAATTGTGAATGCTTCTTACACGACTGCTCAAATAGATCTGCCATAGTATTGGCCCCTTCCCAAGGAACTTCAAGTAATTTGGCTGATTTAGCATTGCGCATTGCATAGCCTGGTTCATCACCAACTTCAGCTTCAACTCCTCTCTGCTTCTTCTTTTTCCCCATAAATATTGAAGAAAATAAAGGCACAAGTACGGCAACAAAAACTGTACCCAGAATTCCATATGATTTATTTTCTTTCAAATCTGACAAGTAACCACCAATTTCTGTTTTACCAATCAAAGGCGTATTCAAACGATTTCCCTTAGAATCTGCCATTCTGTAGTCCTATATGTTGCCAAAAATCCTCCCTTTTCAGAACAACTAACCAAATTAGACACCTAACATAAATTACATCGATTAGTGATATCGTCTATGATAATGTATCATAGTATATATTCTCTAAAGTAAGGCAGTGTTATTTTTCCAAGATAGTCCCTCCGTTCTAGAAAAAGAATCCCATTTCTCAAATTTTAACGTTCCACAAAAGATTATCATTTTATTGATGATAGTATACAGTGACACATTGTCCTTGATTTAACCATCGGAATTACATTATAATCTCTTTACCATTAAACCGAACACTTATTATTTTACCCGTAAATATGTAATGAAACATATCCTTGGTATTCACAAATTTCTATATCAATTGAAGAAACGAACCGTGCAAATAATTGCTAATGCAAAAAATATTTTGAATTGCATTTTTCCTTTAGATTGAAATATTTAAAAAAAAAAAAAAAAAAAAGGGTAATTAGCTGCAAGGCTTCTGCATTCCTTTTATTCTTTTTGCTTTCATTGTACTCTGGGGTAGACACTAAAACAACCAAAAAGCAAAGAAACCTCGCTCAGATTGTTATGAAGGGCTGAAAACTACCAGAATAAACGAGATAATACCAATTATTGGGATAATTTTTTACTTTAATTTCAAAAAAAAACAATTACGAAGTACAAACATCAAAATATACTTATCTAAACAAGAGCAAAATTAATGGATGAATATCGATTTATTACATCGATAATGAGAGAAAATGTAGCTCATTTAACATGTGTGATCAAGATCATACCTACAGATACGAAGAGAGCAATTGCATCGAGGGTGTCCTGGTTTGCTTTCTTTTTTTTTTTACAGGATCGGAAATAGAAGAATTCTGTTGCTGTAATGGTGTGAAGTGAGAAGGTGGTCCAGTGCTTAATATATAGGAATACTATAATAAATAAATAAATAACGGAAATCTTTGTTATAAACTCTTTTTTAAAATTATAATATTATTATTTTAATTACTATTTATTTTTAAAATTATAAATTAAATAAATTTTATAAAAAATTAAAATATTACAATAAAATTAGGACGGAGGGAGGGAGTATGATTTATTCATCTGTCCGAAGAATTATAAATGATGAGTAGAATGGATAATTAGTTTAAATGTTCGGCCGTTCCCAAGAAAAAAAAAAATCATGAAAAGCAGCCCTCGAATTGGGCATTACAATTTGGGGCATTAATGGTGATATCCCCTATTTATTTAACTGAAGCGCGGCCAGGTGACATGCAGATGGCCTACAGGGAAAGGGCAGAGCCCGCAGCATCGGTTGGACATTCCCAGACTCTCCAAGTTTCCAAACCTCAAGGACGTCTCCAACCCCAAGACTCCCCATACATATGGATGCAAAATGATGAAAGAAAATATACTTAAAAAATTAGTAAAAATAAAATTTATTATTATAAAGGTTATTTTGCTTGCTTCGATGAGCAATTCTATCCTTTGTGAGTAAGAGCATTCGACTATTCTCACAAATGACATAATATAATTATTTTTAACATAAATATTATTTTTTTTTTATTTTTTTATTTTTTTTGTGTGATAGTCGCATCAATTTGAGCCGGATCGTAAATGATTTTCGAGCACATACATAGTCCACTCCAGTCCTTCAAATCACCCTGCATGTAGCAATTAAAGAATCATCAAATAATGAGCATTATTAAGTTGTGTTTGATTTTAATCTCAGCATCACATTTAGTCATCTCATTCCCAACAGGGTACGACTCAGAGAAGGAAATGGTGAAACGCAGAAGCTCCAGGAAAAACTAATTACACCTGTCACCGGCATTGACTGTAACAGGCCATAAATATGGCAGAGTTTGTTGGCCGTTGATTTATAACCCATACGTAATCATCCATCAACTTTAATCTGCAACCCAGACATTTCCCTCAAAACAAAAGGCTAGAAGAAAACTCCCACTCTCCATAAACAAACTTCAGGAACTGGATTTAGGTCTTAACATTACGGCACCGTTTTAGCTTGTAAAATCCTTAGATTTCAATTTATATGATATAATTTTGTTGAGAGTTATAACTACATACATATCCATTATACTCTTATTATACACTAATTTCATGAAACATAATATAATGTGCAATATAATTAAAAAAAATAAATATTTTTATTATTTAAATTAAGTATTTAAACCTTCAAACGATATATTTTATATTATTGTAAATATTATTTTATATACAATAGATGTTCACATATTTTTTTCTCATTTGATAAATTTTCAAAATTCATACTTTTACATATAATTTATAACATTAAATTTAACAATGTCAATCAAAATAAAATAATTTCACTTATAAATCTTAATTTTAAAATCTCACATAATATCTAATATTAAAAGTTTTATATATCTCTAATTTTGAAACTAAAGACTTTTTTGTTTATACAATGAATGATGCGTATAATTGAACCCAAAAAAAAAAAAAAAGAATGATGCGTATAATTAACTTGCGGTTAATGATGATAATAAGCATTATGTGCTAACAAACATTAAGGCATAATCCCTTGTAAAATACAGTCACAGATCTAATAAATCTGCTTCTTAACTTTTGCATAATTCATAACACAATAAATGTGTAATTAGAAGATAAGTCATCTGGAAGATCGCTATAACTGGTTCTCTACGCATACAACCAGATTCAGACGGTACCCCTTGCAGTAATTGCTTGCTGTTTCTAGCAAACTTGGAGCCGCAAAATCCAATACAAAGCAAAACCGAACGAACATTGTGCCACTTCTACATTGAAAAATAAAAATAAAAATAATTGAATCTCTACCTGCTGTAGGGATGGTAACGACTACTGCCACTATAACCTCCCCTACTCCCATACAACCCCCCTCCTCCACCATAACCGGACCCAAGCCCAGAATCATAGCCACCACCAGAGTCTGGTCCCCCATAACTCCCATAGCCTCCGCCCAGTCCACGGCCATAGGAAGAACCCAGTCCAGTACCACCATATCCCCCACCAAGCCCTGCACCATAGGAACCATAGCGACTAGAGTAACCACCAAGTGAGGGCTCTCCACGATATCCACCAAGCTCACTGCCACCAATATCCCCATACCGCCCACCAAATTCACCACGATAACCACCATATTCTCCAAGCCTACTGGAAAAACCACCATAAGATGACCTATATGAAGCAGGACCGAAACTGCCGAAGCCTCTATAGGACTCGCCATATCCACCAAAATCATCACCATATGCTGCACGTCCCTTAAACTCACCGCCATATGCAGGACCAGGTGCTGGGTTAGAGGCTTTCTTTGGTTCAGCCCTCTTGATCTCAACCTACAACAAAGAACAAAGTTAACTGAGGGTTTTTCACTTCAACAATCACGTTGACAGCTAATCAGCATTGCCAAAAAGAAAAATGAATAACACAAAACAAGAAAAGAAGAGGACAGGGTAGGGGAGGGGAGGGAGAACAGAAAACAAAGCTATTCGAATGGGATGATCCATACCATAATCGTGGTGTGGATTTTAAGACATTCAAAGAAACATGTTCAGAAAAAAAGTATATACTAAAATAAACGAAGTTTTGAACTATTTAACATTCAATCTGAAAGGAGGGAATAACCAAAAGGTAATGGCAATATTTAAAAATATACACATAATTTGAACCATAGGAAAACGGACCTGTGTGCCCCCCATATCAATTTTATTTCCATCAAGCAGGATATTGTCGACAGCTTGCTCACTTTCAAATACTACAAATCCAAAGCCTCTAGAACGCCTAGTCACATGATCTCGTATAATTTCATGCTCGACCACGTTCCCATGCTTTGAGAAGAAATTTTTAAACTCATCTGTTGACCGAAAAATGAAATTAATCGACCAGCAGTTCAATTGCATAAAAATGGCACCAACAGTAGAACATGCTATTATGTCTATATGCCTGACCTTCAGTGACAGTTGGTGGTATGCCTCCAACAAATATCTTCTTTGTTTTGAAATCTTTGGATGCTGCAGAACTTTTCGGAACTGTTCTTTTGATCTCAACCTGTGCAAAAATTTTGGTCAGTTGTGCAGTCATAATTTAATTGTCCCACAAAATTATCTAAAAAGACAATTCCCAAATCAATGGCTTTTCAAAGCTACCAAAATAATTCAAAAAAGAACATAGACAGTGGTTGATTAGAACTATATAACAGACCATTAAGCTTCTCAAGGCATCATGAATGACTAATGCTTCCCAAATTATTATCATGTGTAACAAACATTTATTATTATTATTATTTTTTTATACCAGTGGACCCACAACCACTACCCTTAGTGTGTAGACTGGGTAAACCGCACGAAAACCTCACCAACCATGCACACCAGGTAATCCATAGTAAACTATGTGTGGATACCCCAAGAAATCCATGCCATGGCAGGATTTCGAACCCAAAACCTATGCCAGTTTTTCATTCAAGCAGTTATCTTGGAGCTCACTACCGCTTGGCCAACCAAAAGGTACTATCGGCTACCAATGAACTCTCATTAAACTAATTTCAAATAAATACACAAGTCCATGTCATTAAACCAGATGACTTGCAAAAGATCTTATCTAGGAGAGTCGTAAATTTCTTCAATGCAAACCTCATGGGAAACTATAACATGATACAACTGCACAATCCTTAGAGATGGAACCTAATTAGTAACTTTATCATGATAATAAGCATAAAACTGATAATTTAAGAAAACCAAGAATACCGTCCAAAATAAAGCTACTAGAACGATAAGCAGTCAGGTAGTCAGCTGTCTCTCATTTATAACATAAAACTCTAGTTGACCGTGAACCAAATGACATAAAAGATTTAATGAACACAAGTACGAACAGAACTTTACATAACAGTTGCTCCTTTGTTTGATGGCTAATTTAAGAGGGACAATGGGGTTACAAAAAGGACAAAGTGGCATCCAAGGCGTGCAATAAGAAATAGGCACAGATAGGGAAGGCATGAATGTCAGCCTTAGTAGAGAATCTTCGCCCTACAGCTAACACATCTTCATTTTGGAGAGGAACTAATATTCCTATTCTGCTGGGCCTTTAAATTGTCAAGGACTGAGTCTCAATTCATTGCAGATTTAACATCATAACTTTTGAGCCAAAACTCCATATACAGATCATGACCTTAGTTTCAGTAATAATATAGAAGGAGCCAAAGGAGACATGTCTGCCACAAATAAAAGGGGCAATTAATAAAACCTCAGGTGCGAACAAGTTTGAACTGATTCAAATTTGTTGGCTATCAATTCTATAAATAATCAACTAAAATATTCAATCAGGGATAACACTTAATTTTCATTCAAATCTCATTCTACTAAAATTAAGTAAAACCCTAAAGAAGCTATACCAAATACCATATGTTTATAAAAGAAAAAGAGCTTTGGCAAACTCACTTGCTTTCCATTTATCACATGAATTTCAGCAATGACAGTGTCCACCACTGACGGATCACCATAAGTAATAAACCCAAAGCCCCTTGGCCGACCCGTGAGGCGGTCCTTCATGACAACCGAGTCAGTTATCTCTCCATACTTCTCAAAATACTTGACGAATGTATCTATATACCATCACCACCACCAAATTAATTGTAACAAAATGACTAAAAACAACATGAATATATTGCCTGATACATAACATTAACCGACCAAAAAATTAACCAATACAGCTATAAATGAAAGAAGCTTGGAAGTCAAATGGAATGCTAACCTAATGTAGTATCTTTAGCTAAACCTCCGATGAAAATCTTTCTGTAACACACAAAATTCCAAATTAATCCTATCATACAATTAAAGATACACACATATACATAATCACAAATAGTTATTGTATCTATATATCAAGAACAGATTTTTAGTTTAATTGAGCTACATTAGACGTTATGTATAGACAGGGTGAGTGAACGAACCCGGGACTAGCTCCATCGCCAAAGTTATCGGGCCTCCTGGAACTCATGGGCGATTAGTTATCAGATCTAATGTTAGTAACCAGCGTTTGGAGATTTTAGGGCACGAAATACTGTTCGGGTAATTAGAATGGAATTCAGAGAAGACCGGGAGCTGACGCGCCCCGACCGGGTATCACCGATTAGAACGCATACGAGATAAAAGTGGGGCCTGTTTTTAAAAATTAATTATTTTTGTTAATTTAAAAAAAA
>JAUMHB010044742.1:0-17778 GCA_032359685.1 Pittosporum tobira
AAAATCAAAGAATTTGTCTTAAAATTAAATTCAAAAACTTATTTAACAAATAAATAAATAATTTATATATATATATACACACACACACACACACACATAATATCAATTGTTTTAACTTAAAAATAATTAAATATTAAAAAAAATTGTATAAAATATTACAATAACTTTTTATAATATATCAAAAATAATTGTATTTAGTTCGAACAACGCCGGACATTCGAATTAGTATATCTAATTTTGAAACTAATAAATATTTGATGGTGAGACATAGAGTAATGCAAATATTGACCCTTGACTTTTTATAAATTTTCAATTAATTATTGTGGGAGACAAGAGCGCATGTGTCAATTTATTTATTTTACAATTAATTAAGGATCAAAAGACGTGTATGTGTAGTACGTGCAAGTCGATGGAGTCATGCCCCATCGATCCTCCTGGAATCCATGCCCTCCTATTTTTATCCTATTTTCCTTGACCTGTTTTGATACACAGTATGTACACACACACACACACACACTCACTCTACTGAAATGAATGTGTAATTCATAATACTCCAGCTCCTCTCCGCCATTCCCAAGATAAAAATCATAAATATACAAAGCTAACTCCCTAAGCTTGCCTCAACTATTGGAAAGGATGACTTCGTTTTAAGTTTCTACCTTAAATTCTTGGCTACTTTCCCCCCGTTTCTTGCCAATTTTTTAGCTAGTTGACTAGCTAAGATCGAGGGAAGCCAAGTTGACCAGCAAAAGTCCAAGAAAAGAGTGAAAAGGTTGCTGGCAACATATGGCTATCATTATTCAATTTTAGTTAATTAGCTGTTATTGGATTATATTATTGGAACTACACCAACAATATAAAATTATTCAAATTTATTTAGATGTATTTGGACTTGGTACCACCATAGTATCGATATGTATTGCTTCAATTAGCCTCACATTAATTTAATTAGCTGATATTGATCCATTGCGTGCAGCTGATCGAGAATACTAACTAGTGACTGAACTCGTTTTCTTTACGTATAATTTTTTTTATGAAAATTAAGAAATGCAGGCATGCAGTTGAAGTACAGGTTGCCCAAATACACTCCAATTTTTCAGGTAATTAGGATCGATTGAACTTAATTATCAATAGTATATGGCATGTTCGGACAACTGGTGTGCGTACTTAAGAATAAACTATTTACAAATAATCCACTTTTCACACACAGCTGGTGTACTTAAAGAGACCAATTATGTGCTCCCTAATGTTATGTTTCCATACGAGTGTAGCATTAAAGGTAATGCCAGTGGATTTAGTAACATGATACTATTGTTTAATTCTAAAGGAGTCATTGCTGTACCGTTAAGGCAGGATCTTGCCTTAACCCCGTCACTGGTAAAATAATCATTTTTAATTTAGCAGATTTGACTTTTGAGTAGTTTAAAAAGCTTATTGATTAGTACAGCATAAACAAAATACACATTTATTAATTCATCACATGCTACACGACCACATCAGGTTATCGAGAGTATCTTCAAAGTTGGCCTAAAAGAGATTTGGGATTGGATTAGTATATAATATTATTTATCTGATCTCGTTTTTTGACAGTGAGAATTAATAACAAGAATCGATCGAGGAGTGGTTTTGCATGGTTTTTGCTTTAGACACTGTTTACAGATAAAAAGCTCTACTGCGAATCCAAGAAATTACATTATAAAGGGGGTAATTATGGAGTCTACAGATTTTCTGCTTCGTCATTCCTCCGACATTGCTGAATTATTGCAGAATCTTTGTTCGTCAAGATTTAAAAATTATAGAAAAGCGATACAGTAGCTAAACCATTTATACAGTTTCAGGCTGGATATGTGTCGTGTGATCGATGTTTTATGTATCTTTGTCCATATCTCCCCCATTGAGGCAAATAGGGCTTACAAAGTGAATTTCAGCTATCGATCGAAGAGTTGGCCACGATCAGTCCGTCTTGCTTGCCTCATATTGAATTATTGTCCCATACATGCATTGCATTTAGACGGTTGAAAAACTAAATATATTTATAGTATGTGGAGTTTGGAGATATTAATAAAAATGTGTGACATGCATTATTGTATTAGTCCCTCCTGCCTACAATTTTTTTTGGGATATTTTACGATTTTTGTAATATTTTTATTTTAAAAAAAATTAATAATTTTTTTTATCTAATTTATTATTTATTTATCAAATATAAATCATTATTTCAACTATTAATTCATTATCTAAAATTATGGGAGTTATTTAGACAATTGTTTTATAATCAAACATATCATTTTTTAAAATATATGAAAAATAAATGTTGTGGTTGCTTGTGGAGTAAATGGAATGCAACATCTGTCATCTAAATCTGTCCGGTCTAGTCAGTAGCTGTCGCAGCTTGATTAGACTGGACTTATTCAAATGTCTCACCCATACCTTACATTCCTTTTCTTCCTCTCACATGATCGATCTTGTGGCTGTGCCACATTTGTATTATTTGAGCACATAACAGGTGCAGAAATTGTCATTGGGAGATCTAAAGGTAGTAGTTACTCTTTCCCAAGTTCCTGATTGCTTTAGTTATAAGCATATTTTTAGAATTAGTTAAAATACATACAGAATTGGTAACATAATATTTAACCTCATTAACATATAACAATAAAATATTAATAATTTTATATAATTTATACTTTAAAATTAAAAATATATTTTCAATTATATAACAAATTAAAAAAAAATAATTATTTTTAATTTTATAACGTAGTATAACTTTTCACATATTCCAAGAGAGAGGGCTGCTATTTGTTCAATCAGGACATGATACATACTTTTGTTTACTTTGAAGGAGTAGAGTAAAAAGACACATAACTTTTGGGTTGTAGAATTATATAACAGAAGCGAACGTATTTATTGAATTGTTTGTATAATTAATTACAATGAAGATATATATAACATAAAATAAACTCTAATCTTAAACCATAATGGACTAATAAACAAGCTCATAGGTTGGACTTTTATTATATTAACATCCTCCTCAAACTCAAGATGGTTGAGTCGATAATAACTTGATATTGGAAACTAGATCACGAAAACGAGTTGGCAGATGAGGTTTAGTGAAAATGTCAACTGTTTGTGCAAGTGTAGAGACAAATTGAAGATGAACTGTTCTACGAGAAATGTGTTGACGAATAAAATAACAATTAGTTTCAAAATGCTTAGTCCACTTGTGAAAAACATAATTGTGAGCAATTTTCATGGCACTCTGACTGTCGGTGTGAAGAACAGTTGTTGAAAGAAGTAATACACCCATATCAGTTAATAACCAACGAAGCCAAATGAGTTACTGAGTTGCATCACCAAGAGCTCGATATTCAGACTCAGTAGTAGATTTGGACGTAATTGTCTGTTTCTTACTTTACCAAGAAATAAGAGAATCTCTAAGAAAGAAACAGAAACCAGTAGTAGAACATCGATCATGAGAATTACCATTATAATCCGCATCTGAATAGGCACTCAACTCAAGAGAAGAGTTGGTTGAGAAATGTAAGCCATGATATATAGTTCATTTCACATAGCAAAGTATCTGAAGAACAACAGAATAATGTGTAGTCCTGGGAGCAGACATGTATTGACTAACCAAGTGAACAACATAAACAATATCCAGTCGAGTAACAGTGAGGTAAATCAAACTTCCCACTAACTGACGATACAAAGTATTTTCGCTGAGTGGAGTACCATCTCTCGGAGTAAGTTTGACATTGATTTCTAAAGAAGTAAAAACAATGTTGTTAATAGTAATACCTACACGCGAAAGAAGATCAGAAGCATATTTTGTTTGTGAAATATTATAACCAGATGAGTCGGAGGACACTTCAAGACCTAAAAAAGAACTTAACGGACCCGAATCTTTCATCTCAAAATGTTTATTGAGAAACACCTTAAGCTCTAGTATCCCAGCAATTTCACTTCCAGTAATAATCATGTCATCAACATATAGTAGCAAGAGAACAATCCCATTATTTGTACGACGAATGAAGAGAGCATGATCATAAGGACTAGATGAGAAATCTCGCTGACTTAAGATAATACTGAGCTTTGCAAACCAAACTCGTGGAGCTTGTTTAAGTCCATAAATGTTGAGATGACATACATGATGCGGAGATTGAGAGTATCTTGGCGAAAGTTTCATATAGATTTCCTCCTGTAAATCACCATTAAGAAAAACATTTTTAACATCCATTTGCTATAGATCCCAACGACGAGCTGCGGTAACAGCAAGTCAACTACGAACAGATGTAAGTCGAGCAACATAAGCAAATGTCTTCTCATAATCAATACCATATTCCTGAGTGAAACCTCTAGCCACAAGATGTACTTTATATCTTTCCACTGTACCATCCAATCTGGTATTGATTTTATAGACCCATCGACAACCAATAGGTATCTTTCCTGCAGATAAATCAATCATGTCCCAAGTACAGGTTTATCTAATGCCTATAACTCCTCATTCATTGTTTGCTGCCATAAAGGATTAGTACTAGTTTCTTGGTATGTTTGAGGTTCATGTAAAGGTTGGATGACACAAG
Organism: Pittosporum tobira; assembly: GCA_032359685.1. Taxonomy (NCBI): domain Eukaryota; kingdom Viridiplantae; phylum Streptophyta; class Magnoliopsida; order Apiales; family Pittosporaceae; genus Pittosporum; species Pittosporum tobira. Next base: position 4,578 of record JAUMHB010044742.1, read on the forward strand.
AAACATGATAGTCATTAAGATGAAGAGGAGGTTGTCTTACCTGAGTTGAACGACGAATGGACTCAATGATTGGTGATGATGCAGAATCATCATCAGAGACACTGTTATGGGAGTGATGTGTAGGAGTAGATGCCAAAGGTGGTGTGATCTCACTTGTTGCAGAATTATTAGAACTGAAACCTGCAGAATCAAAGTCAGATGATATTTCGTGGAATTTATTAGTGAAATGAGGTATGAAGGTGGAATTGTCGATTTCAAATTTAGAGATAGAAGATAACATTTTATATTCCCAGAATGTGACATGTCAAAAGATACAAAATCTTTTAGAAATAGAATCCCAACATCGGCATTTCTTATGTTCGATACCATACCTAAGAAAGCAACATAAACGAGAAGGAGGTTCTAATTCTGTTTGTTCATGAGGCTGAAGAAGAACAAAACAAACACATCCAAAAACTTTAAAATCTTGATATGAAAGAGAATAACCATATAATCGTTCATATTGAGATTGATTGTCAAGAAGAGGAGAAGGGACCTTATTGAAGGTATATATGGCTGTGAAAGCTGCTTCACCCCAGAAACATTCAGGAAGGGACCCTGCAAGAAGGAAGACACGCATAGTTTCTAAGATATGTCTGTGTTTGCGTTCGGCACGACCATTTTATTCAGATGTACGGGGACAAGAGTGATCGATAATGGTGCCATTGGATGTAAAGAATTGAAGTAATTCAGTTTTTTTATATTCCATGGCATTATCAGTGCGAAAAACTTTAATATTATGAGAAAATTGAGTTTTTTTTATCATAATGACAAAGTTTTTGTAAATATCAGCAAATTTAGAACGTTTTTTCATAAGGTATATCCATGTAAAATGAGAGAAATTATCAACAAATATCACATAATATCTTGACCCTCCCATACTAACATTGAGAGAAGGTCTCCATATGTTGAAATGAACTAAATCAAAAGGGAAAATATATTTTGATTCGTTAATAAAAAAAAGTAAAGCAGTGTGTTTGGCAAGTTTACAAGAGAAGCAATCAAAATTGTCATTCTTGACAGAATCTAATAAACCACTAGAAATTAAAGGACACAATCGACTGTAAGAAACATGACCAAGTCAAGAATGCCAAAGACTAGAATCTGAACTAGATGAAGTAGAACTAGCAATGAATTGCGGAGATCTTTGAGGAATGTGGAGATTTGTGAGCTCAAACAACCTTCCACACCTACGGCATGTCCCAAGAACCTGTCCCATCTGAGAATTTTGTACATGACAACCAAAGGAAGAAAAGAAAACATCAAATCCAAGTGCACATAATTGGCCAACATAGATAAGATTTAAAGTGAATTTTGGTATGAAATATGTATCAGGAATAGATAAAGTCTGAGAAAAAATATTTCTACTCTTGTGGACATGCATGAGAGAACCATCGGCTGTATGAATGTTAGTAGGGAAAATATCTTGGGTAATATGAGATAACAAAGTAGAGTCATTTGTCATATGGTTGCAACAGGCAGAATCAAAATACCAAGTTTTACCTGAGTTGGCAGATGAAGAAGCAGTAACATGAGGATTACCAACATGAAATATAACCTGTTTGATAATACCTTCGAGGTCACTCATTGGTATAGAATTTGTAGAGCCATCGGAGCCTTGTCCAGTAGTAACAATACGACGATAATTATTTTCCCCTGTCTATTATTATTCCAACTATCTCGTGATCGTTGGCCACACTCTTTGTAAACATGACCACGTTTCTGTCAATAACTGCAAGTGATATTTCATTAAAAATAATTTGTAAATTGCCCCCGATTTGGGAATGAACGAGAGATCTCGGCTGAATGTGAACGAGTGGTCAAGACAAACTCTGTTGATGTCACGACAGGAGTGGAGCTTGGTTTGAGAACACAAAGATGGGTTTCTTCAGAGATGAGCTCAAAAACTGCACCAGTAATAGATGGTAATGGAATGCGATGCAAGAAAGAAGCTTGAATTAGTTCAAATTTCTGATCAAGAGCCATAAGAAATTGTATAAGGCGTTGTTTGTCTTTGTATGCAGTATGGTGCGCAGCATCTTTGGAACATTCCCATGTTGGTTCAGACAATGCCAACTGATCCCAGAATAAGTTCATCAGTGAAAGGAATTCAGTGATAGATTGGTCGGGTGTTTGTCTTTGTTCAAAAATTGAGCTCAATATCTGGTATTGATGAGAGAGATCGGCAGTGGTGTATAGATCCACTAAGAGATCCTATATGGCATTTGCAGTGTCATATCGTCTAAATTACATATTTATTTCTGGAATGGATGAATTGGTGAACCAAGTAATTGCTTGATGATTTTTGCTATCCCAATCTTCAAGACGATCCTGAAATTTGGAATTGGTCTCATCTTTCTATTTTTTCGGGATTTTGTTATCTCTAGTAAAATATTGCCAAATTTTTTTCTATTTCATAAAACTTTTCATGGTTTGAAACCACAAAACATAATTAGAACCATTTAGAATGGTCTAAATTAGAGATAAATTATCGCCTTTGTCTATTTTTATTGCAAACACAGCAAAATATAACAACTTATTGTGCAAAAATAGCAATTTTAAAGAAAATAAGTACTATAAATTAGGAATTTAGCAAAATGGACCTCAAAAATGGAAAGATCTCACGATTTTGTGTAGGGAACGAGTCAAAGTTGGTCAAAATGAGGTCAAATTGGTCAGTCAAACTTGTTGGTCAACAGGTGAACCAGTGATGACAGCAGTCTTGAAGGGATGACGTCAGGCTAGTCTCAGCACCGAAATGGGCTTAGCGTAGTGGACTTGGCGCATAATCTTCAGTGGGCTTAGCGCAGAACAGTGGGCTTGGTGGAAACCTGACGCGGACGCTGGGCCAAGCTTAGAATAGAAACTGGGCTGACAGCAACTGGGTTTGGAACAGTAAGTGGGCCAAACACAGTGACAGTAAGGAAGAGTGGTCCAAGCGGATCTAGTGACGTGTCAGATGACGTGACAGGATGCTGACGTGATTGGATGCTGCCGTGGCAAGATGCTGACGTGGCAAGATACTAACGTGGAAGGATATTGATGTAGCAGTTGACGTGAATGATGGCGTGGCAGGGCTAATGTCAAATCTCAGATCTGCAGAAGGCGGCGCGTGACAAGCAGCAAAAACCTTTCCCTAGCGCGTGAGGGCGCGTGAGAGATCCGATTGACAATTTGTTTGTGGGGTTGGCTTCGTCGTGATGAGACGAAGACGTACGTATATGTACCTTCGATGGAGGTATTCGTTTGATCAATCGAAACAAAGGGAAACAGAGGTATATATATACCGACGATGGCGGTAAAGAAAACATTCGATGGAGTTTTTATGTTTTCAATAGGCTTACGATGGAGGCTCTGATAGCATGTAGGATTATATAACGGAAGCGAATATGTTTATTGAATTGTTTGTATAAAGAATTATAATGAGAATTTATATAATATAAAACAAATCCTAATACAGACCCATAGGCTCGACTTTTATTATATTAACATGGGTGACGAAAGTTTTTATGTTCTCCACTTCGTGGCCATATTAGCGAATACTGTTAACTTGGTAAGTAGCACTACTGAAAAGGAAAAAGTGAAAATGGCTGTCAATATTAATATAAATGTTAACTTGGTCAGTTTCAAAAGATAAAACATCATCCTCAACACACTGACTAAAAGCCAGATCTACTGCAAGCGCAATGATATTAATATAAATGTCCCAGATGACTAATTAGGCTGTCTAATGTGCTTATTATATCTGATTTCTTCTAAGTGCCGACTTTATTTAGCTCTCCTCATAATATCATAACTTATTGTCTGTTGTTTTAAGCTTTCGAAACCCTAAAATGAAATAGACAACCCCTAGGTTAATGACATAACAAGTACGTAGTTTTGCAATAAAGTAAATAAAACAACATAATTTTATCTAATTGTACGTGCTCTTCCCCTTAGAAGAGCTTGTGCTCTTTTCCCGTTTTACCTTCTTTCATTTATATTGTTTATCTTTCATTCTTTTCTACTGCTAAGGCCGGCGATTATGGGGTTTAATGCACCCATAGCTTTATCTTTCTTTATAGTATATCTTTTGAACATATTATGTTTTTCTGCATTTTTGTCGGTCAAGTGCTCCAAACATTAGGGACACTGTTTTAGGTCAATCCAACAGGAACACCACCTCAAATATTGTTCTGAATGTGTGCTTTTACTGATCACTTAATTACAAAAACCTCCCCAATTATTCTCTTACTTTTAAATAAAGGTATACGAATTCAGACTTCGTTGGTGCACTTGCTCTGCAAATTTTCTGAAGCACTTTTAATAGAGTTAATAAAAAAAACAGACATAATAATGGATTGACGCACTTTTAATAACATAAGAATTCAGATAAAGCTGACAGAATCTATTGTTAAGTTCAGTTAAATGACTTAAACTTCATGCAAATGCATAACAACAGTTAATGTTATCAAAAGACTCGTTTAGGAAATGATTAACATGCAAAGCATCGACAAGATTGTCCTTCTACAAGATTATGACTTTTTGAAATCCTTGTTAGTGAAAGATTTAGATTGTAATTATGTTTGCCAGGTCTGTGGAGAACACAAAAACATGATGATCACAATAGTTGTACTTAATATAAATATATAGTAAATGAAACATTGCCAGCACTAGGTGATAATGGATACATGCATAGCCTAGCCATATCCAGTAATGTTTCCTAAATTGGAAAGGCCAGGGCATATAACAAAATCATGATGGGTGTTTAATTTTTTGCCCAAATCCAACTCATTATTATTTTAATTTTTTTATAAGAGCCATTAACTAAACTAGGGAAGTGTGCTATGGCCACAATACCACATGGTAGCACCAATAAAAGAAGTTTGTATCTCACTTTTGGAGGTCAGGCTTCCAAGGCTAATGGTGCTAATATATGCTATAGGATTCAAATATATATGGGGGCTTGCTGGAGGATAGCACAGTATCTTTTAACATAGGACTGGACAAGTTAATGTGTGTTGTTTTAAGCTCTTCAAAATTTAGAAAGAAATAATCAATCCTTAAGGAAATGATGCTACGATGTAGTTCCACAGGAAAATAAGTAAAACAACGTGATTTATTTAATTGTCCTCTCCCGACTAGGAGAGCTTGTGCTCTTCTAAATGTTTGTTGTATTGATTATGGCCTAGCATGTAGGAGAGCATAAATATAATCAAAAGTCAGAAACATAAGGAGAAGGATTAACATAGAAGAATTGTTTTAAATACTGTATTAAAAAGTTGCATATGGCTGGGAATATTGTTGTTCTAAAGCAAGAAAATGCTCATCCTCTAATTAGAGCGAGTTAGATTCTCCCAAGTCCTAATTAGCAAAATTAGTGTTGCCTTTAGTTTCTGTTCCCCTAGCTAATCAGTAGAATCAGTACCCAAAAACAGATATTACACTGTAGGGTAAGTGAAAAAATAACTTTTAGCCCATTGTTTCGTGTCGCCGGTGGGGCCGGAGAAGACCTTCTTGACCACTAAATTAAAGCAGTGCTACTAGTTAGTGTGTGTGTGTGTGTAGAAAATTAAAGTCTCACTTTTAAAAGGATGGTTGAATTGAAGTCATGTGGAATGTGGGCTTATAGTGATATCGTTTTAATTACTAACGTTCCATTTGTTTATTAGGAATGTGGGAAACACATTCATGCACAAATTGAAATAAAAGATCAACATACTGTAGATAGCTAGACAAGAACAAGGAGATTGTATAACTGTCTTTTCTAATTCCTTTATTTGAAAAAACGATTAGGGGATTACCATATTTTCCAATACAAACAGTTACAGAACAGATGGTGATGGACCAGGGTGGTTCTAGTTTGACTCTACGGTTATGTTCATATTTACTCGTCGCGCAGCGAACGATATACTATAATAAGATATATTGGCTCCCTAATTTTATTTTTTCACGTATATTAATTTTAAAAAACAAGTCAAAAAATAGATAAATTTGAATTTGATTATAATAGTGAGACACAAATAATACTTTAAATATCAACAGTGAGTACATTTAAGAGTTGTTTGACCGTTTACTTTCATTTAACTTTTCGTAAAGAGAAATGTTACATAAAATATGAAACATCGAAAAAGAAAAAAAGAAAAAAAGAGTGTTGCTTACCATTATGGGACATAGGGAGCATATTTACTATGGTTTACAAAATATTTCATATTCCGCGTTGGTTATATATCAGACCGCATATATTTATATATATATATAGCTCATGAATCTGTTTTCTCTGCCCCCACAACCGTTTTTCTGTTCTTTAATGGTAGGAAGATTAGCATTACCTAGACAGAAACATATACTACTGTTGAAGAATTTGATAGACTGTCTTTATCACATAGAGTATTCCATGGAGCAAGTTTGTTTAGTTTAGGAATTCATTCACTCACTTCTCAAACAGTCAAGACATATGTTCTGCTCATGTCGACTACTTGCCTGCCAATTCTTCCACTTTAAATCTTTTCTTACATCAAAATTTTGACCATTACAAGTACACATGAAAACCAATCGTAAATTTCAAGTAAAGTTTCACCTTGATATTTTTTGTTTCTTCACATAATAATTGAACTTGACTAGGGATATGTCTCACTCAAACACCAAAACATCTCCATTCCAACTACAAGAAGCAATCACATTTGGCATTACAGGATGGAAAACAACATCTATGCATGTGTGCTCGTACACCTTGATCCTTTTCATGAGGTCAGAGGATTTTGAGTTGTAAATGTAAATACATCCATCTGAGGAACCTGAGGCAAGTTTCTCCCCGTCCATGCTGAAATTACACTTGATTGAGAACCCAGAAACGGCATGACTCTCGTACCTCTTGTACTTGTCAATTTTGAAGGGGTGTTTAGCAGAGAAGATTGCTATGTAGTTTGCGTTTGACTGTGCAACGAAATATGGATCAAATGGGTGGGATCTAATACATGGACAGGTATATGCTTCAGTGTAAACCTGCGAGGGAAAAAAAAAAAGAAAAAGAGATAAGCTTGGATCGATATTGTTCTTCAGAGGGACACACAATGGTGTATGAGGAAATTTGCATAAATTAATATTTCCTCCATTCCACAAAAAGAGTCTCATTTGCATATCACAGGTTGATACATTAAAATAACTGTAAATGCAGAAACACCCATTGTTAGTGTGCTTAACAGCAAATCTAAAACAAATACATAGAAAAGCATCAATTAAATGAAATATCAATGCTCAACAAAGTGCATTTACCTGATTAGATAGAGGGACCTGACGTGATACATCCCAAACCATGATTGAATTTTCAGTTACATTGCCTTTTGATACATCACTGGAAGATACAAATGACTTTGTATCACTGGTGAATTCTACATCAAGGATTGGACCAAGACCTCGAACATATTGATGGACCACCTTCTCAGTTCTAATATCCCATAGTCTAATGACGCCGTTTGACCCTCCTGAAAGAAAGAGGTTGGAGTTGTTGGGATGAAATTTTACTACTCCAACAACCTGATCCTCCTTAAATATCCGAGTCTCTAACCCCTTCTCGATGTCAACTAATCTTGATAAGCAGTCATATCCACAAGAAAGCACAGATAGTTCCCGCTCCGACCACTTAACATCTTTCACTGCAGCAGTATGATGACTCAACACTTGAGCTTTCTTCTGATTTCTACTCCACACGTTCCATATACAGATAGTATGATCCATTCCAGCAGATGCAAGAAGATGAGCTGAAAGCTAACATTATTGAACAGATCAGAATATGAACCAAGATGGCCATCTTAAATATTTATAACATCTCAGTATTGCACTCGAGCAATTTTGGAAATATGAAACTAATCGCAATAATCAAAAACTAAGGAAGCATGCAAGAAAGATCAAAGACACTTGACATGATGTCTTACAACTATGACATCAACCTTCTAAACCGTCTAACCAGGAAGCAGGGGTGCTTCACTTTGTGCTGCTCCACACTGGGTTCTTGGGGATACGCACCACCGAGTGCGGGAATTGTCGTATCCGTGAATTGAGTTGGGGGATTCATGGGGATACATTTTTGAGATAATCCAGTGGCTTAATTAGTAATTATGGACCTAAAAAACAAGAAATAAAGCCTACTAGTAATATTTTTCAGAATTTTTAAGATTCACATCATGTCTAAAGCACATTATTAGTATTCTTTCTTTGTTTTACGAAAAAGAATAATAATATTATTATTAGTATTAGTTACTTTTCGGATGAGAGTAGTATTATTTGCAATAGTGTTTTAAGTTTGTGAATCTTTCTTATGATATGCACATTCATTCATATCTATTGATAAGTGCATAATTGATTTATTATTTTATTGATTTTTTCTTTGATTTATCGCTTAAATTGCATGAATTTGGCTTTAATATCCTCGATTGGGGCTAACAAAGAAATATTTGGAGGATTGGATTGGTTTTCTGTGTATTGGGCTTGTTTTGTAGTGAAAAGGGCCCAAAAAAAGCTTATTTGGACGAATTTCGCGAAAAGGACTAATCCTGGCTACACAAGGACTGCCAAGAGACTAAGTGAAAGTCCAGAGAGCCTTAAAGCCTGGCTTATGGTCGTAAGGGGCCCTACGGGCGTAAGCCAGGGTGTAGAAGGGGCCGTGCAATTTTTCGTGATTTCTGTTGATTTTGACTTACGCAATTTTGGGCTTTTAAGCCTTTTTGACATGAATCAAGATGACAAACCTAATTGGAGTCAAATTGTGAGAAGTCCCTTGATTTGTAGCTATATAAACCCCCTCCTAGCTCAGGAAAAAGACACAATTCATACACAATACGATCGAGAGAAGATTAAAAATTCAAGAAGGCGGAGATCGGAAGATTGACAACGAAGTATTCCTGCCAACTTCTTAATAAGTTTTTCTATCTTTTCCATTGTATTTTGTAGTTTAATTATGCTCTAAACACTTTTGAACTAAGATTAGATGAATCATGCTCAGAAGTAATTAAAGTTATCGTTTTTATCATGTTTTTATGTGAGTTTATATTGTTGCGAATTATGCATTATGTTCTTAATGCTTCTAAAGAATTAGCCATTATTTGGATGATTTTTATCACATAGTTTAAGGACCGAGAGGTGACGACTAGTGAGTGCACATATGAAACATAACCATAAATTAAACTTTGCTAGAGATAGTTCAAGGTGGTTTATGCAGTTTCGGTAGAAATTACACCTTAGGTGAATGAATCCGGAAATTTTCAAAGAACTTAATGTTTTTCAACTTATTTAAATTTCACATGGAGACTGTGGAACTGATAATTGAATTAGGGATACTATAACTAGAGATAGAGTAACAATCTAAAATTGGAAAATTCTACTGTCACAACAGATAAATTTCATAACTTGCATGATAAATTAATTAGCTTTGATTATGAATGAGTAGGTGAAATCGAAATCTTAGTACTCCTTTTCTCTTATTGTTAAAACCCTAATTTGGTTAATTTTAATTAGTAATTAGTTAATTAGTTATTTTTAGTAAAAAAATCAAACTTTTATTATTCGTGAGATAAGTTAAAGGATATTCTTCATTCGTATATAGTTGATAAATTCAATTCTCGTGGGATCGATATGTTTCTATATTATAACTTGATTGTGTACGCTTGCACAACACCTACCATCTATAATATTCAGTAATTGTATCCCGCCACATCGAGTTCCACATTTGTTATGCTTTGATGAAGCCTTGTCTCTGTGTCATGCACCCGTATCCTTGCTTCTTAGTGTGCAAGCTCACTTTTAAAGCTGTAAATTGACATATCCAAACTTTAAAGGTTGACCATGAAAGCTCACTTTTAAAGCTGTAAACTGACATATCCAAACTGACAAAGTTGACCTCTCCTGCTTCCTCTAAAAAAATACTCCCCTGTTCAAATTAGAGATAATTCTGCTTTTTTGTTCTTTCCAAAATTAGAGATATATTTCTTTTTTAGAACAATGAAAGACCATGATAGTCCTAATTTACCCTCTCTTCTACCTCATCACCCTCCTCTCCATCATTCTCCTCCACCTCCTCACCTCGACTCTGACGACGACCGCACCGACGACAATGGAGATGAAGACTAATTGTTCTTTTTGGGTTAAAACTGTAGCCAAAAATTGTCCTTAAAAACCATAAGTTTTAAGGTATCACTTACTTTAGAACGGCTGGAGTAGTATTTAAGAAAAATCTGAACATAAAATGCCATTTATATCTTCACAAAATAGCATAGAAAAAGTCAACATGTGGCTTAATAATCTTAAAGGCAACAGTTGCACCACTGATGAAAAGGAAAGTAAAATGAAGATTTTGTTGTATATCATAGTAATAGAGTACTCACGATGAGTTGTTGACCACTGCAGAGCATTGACAGCCTTCTCATGGCCAGTAAGTGATACTGACAACCTCTCAGGCAGCTGTCCAAACATTGCCTGGCCTTTTCTTTGATGCCTCAACAATGCTAATATATCATGTCGTATATCTGAATCCAAAATACTTCCTAAAGCTGATAATATGAAAGCACCTCAAATCAGATAGACTGCAAGTTCCAGCAAATGATCTAAGCAGATCACAGATTTCAATCTTAAAAGTGTAATTAGCAAGCTTGCATTGCTGCAATAACTTCAAAATCAAAACTTCCCCAAATTACAAAATTCAGATATTTTATACATTTGCTTATCTTACAATTAACTATACTCAACACCAACCAGCCCAGTATTGCATTCATTGAAGTTATGCAAATTGCATTCAGTTTTCAATTATAATGAAACAATACTGACTAGTTAACAGTAATCACATCATGAAATGCTTGGTTCAAAAGATTTTTATTTTTGTGTTTTTTTTAAAGAAAATTAAAGGTCAAAGCAATAGAAAGTACTCCTCCTATTTCACAAAAAGAGTCCCATTTATCCGAAAAGAATCCACTAAAATAGTCTCTTTTTTTTTTATCATAGAAACAATGTCCTGGAGAACATCACATTTTAACCAGCATGCCACCACTAATTACCAAACACTACTTATACTCGGGGTTAATAAAATTACGGTTCCAATTTTGCAAATAGGACACTTTTTGGGCGACAGAGGCAGTAACATGCTCGCAACGTGGCACAATTCAGAATCACTGTACCAAATTTCAGTAAATTTCACAAGAATAAATGTTGAATTACAGAGATTTAATTAAGAACCTGGGGATGGTGAATTGATGGTCGGAAGGACATTGGGATGACATGGAGGGGCGGAAGCCAAGACAGCTCTCTCTCTCTTGGATATGTATCTACCTGGAAGCTGAGCTTCAGTTTGATGATTCGGGCCGCAGTTAGGGCCACGAATAGTCAGATACTGTTTTGAGTTGGTACTAGGGCTTGCGGGTTTGGGTCGCTTAGATGGACGCTGAACCGGTATCTGATGGCGGGAACTATCACCACCATCATCGTCTGAAGCAGTTGCGTAGGCGTCGCAGAGGAGATCCATCCACTATTCCAAAATCCCCTCTTTGGTTTTACGCGGACGAGTAAAAAGAAAAATCTCTTTTTTATCCCTTGCTGTATTACGGTATTGTTCGGAGCAAAACTTCTTTTAGAATAAATTATAAATTATTTATTAATTAATTTTTTAATTAAAAAAAAATAGTATTAATTAATTTTTTAAAATAATTTAATAATATTATTATATTTAATTTATAAAATTAATTAATAAAAAAATAATTTTTAAAATTAAATTATAATTAATTGTAATAATTGAAACCAAACATGTACTGTTTCGTTTAAGTTTAAGAATTCCAGCTTTGGATCGGGTCAAGCCCACCTGGGCGGCTGGGTTCAGCATCTGAGTTGGGAAAAATTATACAAGTAAAGCTGCAGAGACGTCAAAATCCACACCAAAAAATTAGAAACAACAACACTGAGTCATTTGATAAAAAATTAGTCAGAATGACTGATATTATTTGGATTAGATGTAATTTTTTTAATATATTATTTGTAATAATTTATATATTTTTTTATAAAGAATGTCCGATGTTGTGAGATTTTAATGTATTGCTCATAGTGTTTTTTTTTAATAGTTTTTAAATATTTTTTGGTTGATTTTTCTTTTTTGTCTTTTTAATATATTTGTTTATGATGTATCAAATGTATTTATTTATGATCTATCAAATATTATTTTGGTTCATATTCATTTGAAAATATAAATAGACACAAACCAATGCATATAAAATTATATTTAATGTTATTTGTACTATGCGTATAAGAATCCAATATTTTTGAAAATTATTGTTGATGAAATAAACTATAGAGTGTTAAATACAAATTTTAGTTTTCGACATAAAGAATGTTTAAGTTGCCGCCAGGGAATATTCGTTTCTGTACCGTTCGCCGCATAACGACAAAGTATTAGTGGACCCCACAACGGAATACGTGTGGAACCTACTAATATTTGTTGGACGACTTTTGAGCCACTGTAAAAATTCGAATAATTGTAGGCTTGTCGCTTTCTATTATACTATTAATCCGATAAAGATTGCAACAGTAATATAAGTAATAGTAAATCTTTATGTGGACGTCTACAACATTATTGGAAACAATTATCAAATATACTAAAGTATAATATAGCTAGATATATGAGAGTAACTGTGGAATATCATAGCTATCAGATAAGAAATAACTTCAGGAGTCAATTAAAGATATTTATGAAATGCTTGAAGAATTATTAATATAAAAGACTAGAAGATGTTATACTAGTGGGATATGAACTTTAATCAATAAGTGATTAATTTGGATAAGTAGAATGAGTTAACTAATTGACGGTTGGAAGTAATATTTGATAAAGATTGAGTGGTAGGAATTATTCAATATATAAAATAATTGTGTGATAGAATTCACGTGAGTTGGAATATAAGAAACGTTTGGCGTACGACGCTTCCCGGAGAAGATTTGAAATTCTGGAAGAATATTTTGAAATCTAGTTTTTCATAAAGCATTGGAATTGATATTTCATTATTATTTTTAACAAGCATGAAAATAAGTTTTGGTGTTTTATTATTATTTAGAGACATAAAATTAATGCATGAAATAAAGTCTTGTTGTTTACTTATTATTTAAGGACATAAAATTAATGCATGAAATAAAGTTTTGTTATTTTATTATAAAG
>JAUMHB010044764.1:0-11772 GCA_032359685.1 Pittosporum tobira
ATAATAATAATAATAATAATAATAATAATAATAATAATAATAATAATAATAATAATAATAATAATAATAATATTTTAACATCATCTTAAACTGAAAGTCTTATATCAATAACTTTCAATTTGTTACAAAAAAAACTTCAAACGATAAAAAATTAAAAATATCCCGTCACGAATCTTGAACCCATAGCATTCAATAGTTGACAAAAATTACTAGAATTTTGACATAGGCTTACACAACAGAAAACGAAAGAGATAAACATTTACTAGGATTTTGTTTTATGCTTACAAGAAACAAAAAACATAGGATTATTGCAGGTTTTGGTCGGTTACGATGGCAACGACTACTGCAGTTAGGATTTTAAGAAGGCCCCGGGTCAAAGCTTGACTTAGCACAGACACGCTTCACATGTGACTTATAAATTCGGCTAATACAGAGATAACTATGCAGCAAAACAACTGCAGCTAAAAAAGTCAACACTAGAGTTACGTCTGATACGTTTGATGATAAATAAAACGATATTGAAACCATAAAAGCGTTTGAAACGATATTATGGTCGAAATTTGTCTTGACACTTGTTGATCTACAAGAGGAGCCACAACAGCTTTAAGGATCTCGTTTTCTATCGAAGGGAGGACTTTTTCGTCATATTTGAGCTCTTTGTAGATGGTGGGTAATTGGGCCTCATCGGGTGGGGAGAGGACCCAGAGGGTTAGGTTAACCATCTGGAGGCCTTTGGTGCCGGAGACGGATGTCGAAGATGTTGGGGGTCTGCTGGAAGGGGATGAGGAAGTGGATCCCTTCGCTGACTGGTGTGTTGAGGACTCCGCGGATTCGGTCCATGAGGACGACTTGTTGGCTACCATGATCATCCACTTTCTCAATTGTCTGGCCAGGGAGACTGATTAAAGGTTATGATGACAGTTAAGTCGCCGGTGGGGATTGGCTCCAGTGAGTGAAAACAAGGATACAGGAAACATGAATAATAAAATTAGAGTTTTCGTCGGCAACGGAAGCAAAATAATTTTTTAGAACTAAGAACCTAAAATTCTTAATATCATGTAAAAAAATATGATACGGAGTATCATATTATTGAAATCTATCAAATAATAATTACATGAAATGACTTATATAAACCAACCTACTTGGAGAATAAATAACTTAATTATAATCAAACTTGAAATCTAAAAAATTTATTATCATAATAATATAAATATTATAATAATAATAATAATAATAATAATATATTTAACAACTTGATTTACTGCAGCAAAGTTTGATAAGAATCTTACTCTATTACGTTAATGAAATCTCTGAAAGAAAATAAAAATAATACTCTACAATCTTGATAGATTGGGGTCACCAACTCACCAGCATCAGGCCATTTAGCACCAGGGGTGGCCACAATGGCAGACAGAACCACTTCACCGCCCCAGTGGCCATCAGGAATCGGGTTAGACCACTGCTCATTACCTCCAAGTGCACCAGTAGAATACTCTGCCACATAATCTGCTGCAGTATCATCATTCCCTTCTTTCTTTTCCTTGGCCTTGTCTCTGTTAAAGAACAAGTCAACCTGCAAAGAGCAAGTAAGAAAACATATGAATAATTCATATTGAATTGAGCATCCATACCTTTCCTACTACATTGCAGCATTAATGATTATTATTTAAAAAATAAATAAAACAAAAAATAAAATATTCTGCACACTTACCATCACGTCCCACTTGTGTCCTGGTTCAATGGCACCGCGCATCTGCAGGACCAACCTTGCTAACAGCCAGAAGAGGCAACCAATGCTATGCTTCCCCTTATTATTGGCAGAGCTACCAATATCAACATATCGCATGGGTTAATCAGTGTCACAGAAGGCAATGGTAGGAATATTTCCAAGTGCAGCTTCCTTGATCGGCTGAGGACAGTTCACGGTCACGTCAAATGAACATCAGACAAGCAACCTTGATAAAATAACCAACTGATAAATAATAAACACATTGAAGTTAAATGAAAATTTTAGAATTTTCATGGCTCGCCAAACATTTACCAACCTGGTGATCAGATCTTGGATCAGTCAAGATTAGGAGACGTGACTCACTGAAGGATGTGTGAAGCTGATTCGTGAAAGTACCAGGAGTGTGCCGTCCAGCAATTGCTTTGCAACCGGTATACTGGGCAAACTTCAGCACAGCTCCCTAGCCATAAGGTCTGGCAGACTGAACAACTATGTCCTTTGGGTTCTCAATTGCGACATTAACCCTGGCTACCATCATAAGCTTCTCTCATGTCATCCCATACAAATACCTGATTATTAAACCAAAATTATCATTTCACAGTCACAGAACAGCAGATAGTAAAACCACTCAATCAGATACATTTGTCACATATACATAACAACATCCTAAAATATAAGTGCATTTTGTTAAAAAATTAAATATTAAAAAAATTATTTATCTGTTTTGAGTCAAAAATAAGTACAAATCACTATATATAGATTAACCACGTAGATTTTCATTTTTGGACATTTTTAAACAAATGTTTAAAAAAATTATAAGAGCAAGACTAAGTCTTCATTATCGCTCACCAACATTACGCAGTGAGTAATGATTTAAAACATTCAGTGATTTTAATTTTTTTTTTGCGAAAGACATAAAGAAAGTGACATGTGCAAAAACAATCAAATTTCGAATAAAAGTGTCATCTAAAATTTATTTTGTTCTTATAATTTAAAATAAAATAAAAATTTATTTTGCTCTTATATTATAGAACAGATGGGACATTGACCTGTGAGCAGAAGAGAAGCCAAATTCATAGACAATACATGTTACCTTGGCAAAATTGCAATTTCAAGGATAGGCCTAGTGGGCAAAATAATAAAGAAAAATTGCTATTCCACAATTTAACAAGTACGAATTAAAACATACCAGCCAACCTCAGTGACGTGGCACAAGTTCTCATCTCATAGAAAATACTAATTAAATGGCTCAGTGTACACAGCATAACGTTGTTACAGGTACAGACAGTAACAGAGAATCGTCGCACAATAAATAACCATGTTTATAGAATTAGAATATAGACTTCATGATAATTATATAACATGAAATATACAAAAATGATGTTAAAATTTTTAATTTAATTTATATTCATATTTATTATTTTTAATATATTTACATGTTATATTTTTGCCATAAATTAATATAACTTACTATATTTGTCATCCACCAAAACATGTTAATTAATACTGGCACTGGGAAGGAAGATAAACGTTACAATTTTCCCCAAAGTAATTTGCCATATACTTAACCAAATGAAAGACTTGCGTAATTTGAGATTGGCTGTTGCATTAAGGAAGCACTAGGAACAAATTCTCAGCCGGATGCAGGCAGCTTCACGAGGGAGAAGAACTAGGCTAGATGCAGCAGAAGCTTAGTGACAAGGGCATACGGTACCAAAGTTCAGGTAATTAACTGTAAACATAAACAATATTAAACATGAAAACTAATAAATGTTTCAGAATTCCATCTTCTCCATTCTTGATAATCTACCAAATACTAAACAAAAAACAGAACCAGAACAGGAACTGATATCCCTATATAACATAAACCCGACAACAATTTCCATTTTGTTGTCGTCGTCGCCTGTCGTCGTCATCATCATCTACTTAAGAAACAGCGACTGACACAGTCTTGGGCTTTGGCGGAGGCAACTTCCCAACCACCACAGTCAGGACTCCATTCTCACACTTGGCACTGATGGCTGACGCGTCACAATTCGCAGGCAGCTGGAACTTTCTCAGTAACTTCCGAGGTGCCCTCCTTTCCATCCTTATGTATTTACACCCTTCCTCCTCCCCATCTTCGCGCTTCCTCTTCCCATTGCTCTGAATTACCAGAACATTCTTATATTCAAAAGTAACCTGTACACATTCAATAATTAACATAAACACTCAAAATTCTATTCTTTTCATAAAATAAAATGAGATTTCTCAATTTTTCGTTATTCCACCAAAATAGCTTATTTTTCAATAATAATGTATAAAAAATGACACAATCTTCTAAAATTAGACTATCGCAATTTCATTATTACATTACTTATATTCAAGAGCAACCAACAAGTACAACACATCAACAAGGATTGATCTATTTTACAACAAAACTATTCACATTCCTCAATTTTCGTTTTTCCCAAAAAAGAACAACAAAATAAATATCCTCTTCAGTAGTACTCGTAAAAAAAAAAAAATAAACAGCACGACGCCCACTATCATATCAAATTATCAACACAAGTAGATCGAAGTTATATTTAGGTTAACACTGCATTCTTAAAGTTCTTAAATCTGAAAGCATGGACCAATAAAAAGATTCTGGCACAGTATTTTACCTGAATGTCAGATTTGGATAAACCAGGAAGATCGAAGTAGAAGATGTACTCCTCGGGGGTATCAAGAATGTCCACAGGAATGCTAAAGTCCTCACCTTTAGAATCATCGGATCTTGAAGAGGGGAATATAAGTTTCTCAATTGTTTCAGGTATTTTCAGGAGTTGACTCATATCAGCAATGTCCGCCATTCTGCTTAACAAATCAATAATACAGATTCACTTTTAGGGTTTGCTACACGAAAATCATAATTGATGTTTGTTTGACAAATTATATACCAGGAAATGAAAAATTACCTCTTGTAGGTTAACGATTAGTTAGTGCCAATAAATTTGTGGAAGCTTATCAGAGAGAAACTGCAGCTCGCTCGATTGAACCGATTAATTCTTGCCGTTGTTAAATAGGCCTTGTTGCGAATGTTCCAGAACAGAGTTTCTATTATTTTTTCAATTTCTCTCAGAAGCTCTAGAAGAGTCACCGAGAAGTAGGCCATACGGTGCTTACACGTGTATCTGGTAAAAAGCCACATTAAACCTCATTGTTTTTTTTTCCTATCCTCTGATTTTAACCAGCTTTTTCGTAATATATAAGATTTGGTAAACACAAAATTAGTGCTGCAATTACAAAACTAATCTATAATCCCAAACTCAACCATCATTTAGTATTTTATTTAATTTAAGCCAAATTAGGCAAATGGACAGTACAGGAATGAACACAACTGACTGATAACTATTTCCAAACTGAAAGTTCATGGCATAACCACATTTCAACATAAATTAACAGAAGCTATGGCTAGCTTTGTATGACCCTTAACAGCATGTTCCGCCTAGCCCTCCCTTTGGTGGCCCATTCCTCGAAAGCTCTGGCCTGATCATACGAAATCTGAAGAACACCTTGATTACAGAATCCATATTCCTCGGCTGATCGGCCCAGAAACTCCAACAAGTCGGAATCTCCAAAGGCTTTGGTATGAACCATGAAACGCTTATCCGTACCCACTGAAATCGGAACATAACCTTTCGGCGGCGGCCCTCCAGCTCCTAGTCGCTTTACAGTGGGTGCTGTTTCAATTATTTTGCTATACTTACTTGCTCTTGCCCCCATAATCCAAATGTTTGTATGGTCTATGCGCTTCTACTTCAAGTTCTAATGACTAGTTTTATTATGTAACATGGAAAAGCGAGCTCTAATAAATAAATGCAGACCATGCATTTCTCTGTCCGTGCCACAGCAGAACTGCTGCTGTTTATTTAACATTAATGTTATTTGCTTGTTTGTCAAATTATTTGAAAATAAATTATAAATTATTTATTAATTAAAAATTAAAAAATATTTTGAGTTAAAAAAATATTTTTTTAATTAAATTTTTAAAAATAAATTGATAATATTATACTTAACTTATAAAAAAATTAATTTTAAAATTATTAATTTTTAAAAATAAGTTATAATTAATTTTAATAATTAAAACCAAACAAGTCTTATGTGCACTAATATACTATATACTAATAAAATATATACAAATTAACATGTCAAATTGTAATTAATTATCTTAACAGTCTCACTCTATTTATAATTATACATTTACTAATTGCTAGAGTATTTGAGATATATGAGACTTTATATATAAATATAAATAATATAAAATTATATTTATATTTATAAAAATATGATACATTAAAAATATTATAATTGATATATTAAAATAAATTTTTTTTTAATTTTATAATATATTAAAATAAATAATTATATCTTATTTTGTAACGGATGCCGGGATGTCGTATTGTTTAGTTGGCCAGTTAGATGACATGCCGTGACTACAAAGGTAGATGATTATTTCAATGCTAGTTTATAATTTAATCATTCCTGTCCATTGTAACTTGTGAGTATGAGATATATATACAATGTTTGCGACAGAGGGTCTGTCTATGTCTGCGTCTTAAGATAAACATGGTCACAAATTAATGAATCTAGAATGATCTAATTTGTTCTTAAGGAAAATTACAATTTAATTTAGTAACTATAATATGCTTATTCATTCCTTTAATATGAATCTATTGGTTTCACATTGGCAACAGCTAAATATACAGAACATGTACGTACGTAGGAGTGATAGCCGATTGCTCGTTTTAGGCTCGACTAAGATTCAACTCGAATTAGTTAAAAAAAATTTGTTTGACTTAACGCGTTAAATTCAAATTCAACTCATTTAAAATTAGTTTGATAAAATTTTAATAATAATAATTTTTTTAAATTTTTTTATAAAAAGTTAAAACTCGACTCATTAAAAAACTCGATAAAAAACTCGTTTAAATTAAACGAGTCAAACTCGAGTTCGACAAACTTGAATTAACTCGTTTAACAATCATATACGTATCTCGTTTAACAGCTCCATACGTACCTCCTGGTATATGCATGCATATATAATTCTTCTCTGTTCCTGTTCACATTATTGGTAATTTTATGTAATCGATCTCGAACATTTTATCGATGGCAGTACAGGGAGGCACTAAACTAGTCATTTCCTTTTGTACATGGACCGTACCTACATATACCACTCCCAGAAATAATGATAAGCTTTTTTTTTTTAATTGAGTGGGACAATAATTATGTTATGCTTACAATTCAGATTCTAATTTCACAAAAAATATCATAATTTATAATAATAATTGGTCAAAAATTTCATCCGATAAGGTGAAAAAAAACTATGCACCGTTAAAATTTATAATAATGAATAAAAAAATTTATCTCAAAAGAAAAAAAAATCACTTATTAAAAAATAATGAATAAAATAATTCCCCGGCACGGGAGACTCAAATCACCTCTTATAAATAAGTGAGTTCCTTGGCTGATTGTTTATTTACATTTCATGACACAATTATTTAGTAAATCAAAACGTTAATTGGGCTTGCGATGGTTTGCAAGCCCATTTACTTAATGGGATCCTATATAATTTCAGTTATTTGTCCAAGTCTACTACTACTACAATGCCACTGTCCAATTTTAAATTTTTTCATACAAACTAACCCCCAATATTTGCAAAGAGAAAATCCACAATCGGATGCATAGAGATCATATCCAAATTAATTTTATGTGATGGATGGGCTCTATCCAGCCCAAACACACTAATCCTAAATCTAATGAAACAGAGGAAGAAAGACGAATACAGGGCCAATGAGATCGGGGTAAAGTCTACTAACTGGAAGCCCCAGACCCGGACATGCACAAAGCTGAGTTTTAACGGCTAAACACGTGAAACGGTAGCGTTCGGGTTACCCTGCCCTGCCAGCATTTCGTTACTCCTCAGTCGGTTCTCTTCGGCCCAGGGACGGTAACGACGTCGATCATTCCACTGCACCAACACCGCCGTAGTACGTGACGGCAACTGCGATTAGAGGTGTCTCTCTCCACCTATTTATACTTGAGCATTTTAAATGAATTCAATTTCAAATTGTGAACTTTAGTCTTGGGTATGTTTACAGTATTTTGAACTAAATTAAGAGGTGAATTAGGTTTATATATACTGAAAATGTGCTTACTTATACATAGTATCAATTTCAGGATCGTAATTAAATTTTACAAGGTCCAGTTACATGCTAGTAACTTGTTTTGAGATTGTTGGAACTCGTAAGAAAGAGAAGAGATGTCTAGGTTTCGTACACTATGGCAAGCTTCTCTCAATGCAACCAAAAAAGGTACCATCTTTTTTATTAATTAACTGCTTCTTCATTTGTTCAATGATTTTTTTTTTAAAATCTAATTAGTTTTTGTATAGGTATATTTATAACATTTTCTCAAAATGTGAGTCTACATTCTAAAAGGAGATTAATATTTCAAATAATAATACCTTTGGCTTAAAAAACTCACTTAAAATTTGACTCAGAAAGGAAAACTTGATTCTCTGAGTCTCATTGGGATGGAGTAATTAGTAGATGCTTGAAGAATTACTATTTGAAAGTTTTTGACATTGTTCTCTAAATTTTAAGGTTAAAAAATTCCGTAAAATATTACTCTGGTAAGCAACATTTATGTCTCCTTTTGATTATTTGTTGGATGTCTAGTCCATAGCTGTATCTATATTCATTCGAAGATTTTTATTTCCTTTTACAAGGACTAGCTAAATAACTGTTGAAATTTTCCTCGCAAAATAAAATAAACAAATAAACAACCTATTAAATTATTAAGACTCCATTGGTAGTCAATTAGTACTTTTAAAACTGGAACAGTTGTTGGATAACATTTTTGTAACAGATAAATAAACAACTTATAAAATGTATAGAAAGAAAACTGTAACAACGCAAGTCCAAATCCACTATCGCAAACTCCCAATAGCACATCTAGCTCACTACAGGCCTAACTCTCAAAGTCATGATAAAGTTTTGGTGCACTTAGTAGTAGAGTTAAGCCTTATAAGCACATTAGTCTATCACTCGTGTTCCGATGTGGGACTGTAGTACAGAAACCTTGAGTGGCTTGAGTGATATATCATAGAGTTTTCTCATTTCCCTTCTTGTAATGATCTTCCTTTTTTCTATTGGAGTTTGAATTATCATTCAGGACCTTGACATTGGGGTTCCATATTGTATGATTCTTCATTACTCTGAAATAATTTTCAATACATATTTGTATAAGCTGACGGCTGACCTACACTCATATATGTACATTCTTTTGAGTTTTGTTTGAACAGAAAAGTAGTGGAGTTTTACCCTCCTTTATTCCTTGTTTTTATGCTGACATTCAGTCTGATATTTTCATCTGTTGTCCTCTTGCAGCTCTCACATGGAATGTCGAGGACTTGATTCCTCCAAGTGAACGACACATTTTCAATTTCAGTTCAAAGGAAGAGCTTAAAAAATGGCATTTGTATTCGGATTCTGAATATGGAGGTGTGTCTATACTGAAATTTAATGTTTATGTTGCATTAATTTTTAAAGTATTGTGCACATCTGACCACTCAGAGGCCAGGGTAGTTCTGGAAACATGGGATATATCTCATGCTCTGTCTTTTTGATATATATAATGATCTCTCTCTATTGATAGATGAACAGTAATTGAAATATATTATTATGCATATAGTTACAGAGCTTAAGCAATTAAACCTCTTACCAACTATGTCAGTAACTGTTACTATAATAATATTTAAGTGAAGACTCTTAAATTTTAATGGTTGGTTATTTTGCAGGTTTGTCTTCGGCTTCTTTGGAGATTAAAGACGCAGGAAATGGATTAAGTGGTACTGGTCAGTAGAAATTATACATTCCTCTTCTGCTATTGCAGAATGGCTGTCATAGATCGAATATTCCAATGTTTTTTTTGGACAACTTCATCTTTAATGTAATTCAAAATTAAATTCCTTCTCAAATGAGACAGGAATTTTTTCAACAAACTTTGTAGTTTTCTAAATGGTAAATTTTATGTTGGCAAACATGCAAAGAATAAAATCTATGAAATTATATATCACTACCCCAAAATTTGGAGAAATGCATCTGAGGTAGTTTACTTGGGAATAGTACGACTTAAAAAAAAAGAAGCAAACATTATTTTCCAGAAAACCATGCAGTTTATAGGTCATAAGTAACTCATTGACTTTTAAAAAGATGATAGGAAGAAAGATTGGAGCAGAATCCTATGGTTTGTTAAAATTTGTATTGGGGAAACAACTGACTTACTTTATACTGGAAGTGGAAACTGAGATGGACTATTGAGGAAGTAAGAAACATGACAACTGGAATTTAAGGTATCTGACTCATCAATCTGATTGTTTGGACCAACTGCTCAAGACCCCCCTCCCCGCTTTCCATGTGTGTTTGTGCACGTTGTTCTTGTTTTACATATCTTGTATCACTGTTTACACAACAACGCATTTGAGAGTGATTCCCTTAATTGACTTATCCCAATAAATAAGCTGCCTCAATTGTTGTTCATAGTTCAAACCACATCTTTAGTTTTTTATATTTTTTCACCCTGTTGTGCCTGCTACGCTATGTTTTGCTAATAAAAGTTACTCTGGGTATTGTGAATAGTGATAGATTATGTACTTCTGAATTTGAGTGGGTTAGGACGTGTATGGGGCTTTATTTTCAGGAGTAGTGAATGGATGGGAAGGGAAAGTTGGGGCCTTCCTTCTAACAAATTGACTACTGAGTCTCCATGTTTCCCTTCCCAATCCCTTCCGCTGTCCCAAAATGAAACTTGCAAACAGGCCATTAAGGGCCGAAGCAAGTTGTGTCATATCAAATTGAAGCTCTCTTTATTTTTCTTTTACTTAAATAAAATTTTGATTCCTTTTGCTATTGCTGATAGGGATATTCTCCGGGAACCTCTCTTTGGATGTTACTGAAGGATCAAAATGGAATATTTCTCGGGGTGGCTTTTGCGGAATGAGGTCTAAGAAGGTGAACAACGTTGTGCTGTTTAGTTGAGTTTTAAACAAAGGTTACACTAAGGGCAATAAATCACATTTTACCTTTTGGGATCTATGCCAATGCTGCTGTGACACTATCAGCTAGTTTAATACTCACCAGGAAAAGTCTTCAGTTCGGTTCGGTTAGGAGTGCCTGCTAGCTATTCAACCAGTCGATGGTTGGTTACTTGGTTTGTCAGTAACAGATTTTGAAAATTCTTGTTGCAAAAACACCATTAGTTTCTTCTCTACTCTTCCTCATCTTGTGATGCCACTGGGGACTGACTTGGGCACCGTTTTTCATTTGCTCCTTGATTTCTGCAGTTTGATGGCTTCATTGATTTGGACCCATATGACACGATAGCATTAAAGCTTAGAGGAGATGGTAGATGTTACATATCTACAGTGAGTTCTTGTATCCTCTGTCACTGATAACGAAGAATGTGTAAAAACCTGTACCTTGACGCTGTATTGCTTAGTTTACATAATTAATTGGCTGTATGCTTCAAATTTAGTAGTAAACCTTCATTAAACCTTCATACAGATTTATACAGAGAATTGGGTGAATTCTCCTGGACAACAGGAAGATAATTCATGGCAAGCTTTTGTTTTTGTGCCTAAAGACGACTGGTATATTGCAAAGGCAAGTTAATTCCACCTTTAACTCATTTACATTGAGCAAGGCTATCAGAAATTTAGCTTTTGGAAAGGCAGTGTGTATATATTTTTTATTTTTGGTAAACAGTATATCTTTTGTTTAGTCACAGAGACAGACTCATTTTTTAGTGAAAATAAATCAATTAGTCATCTGCCAAAAAAAACAAAAATAAAGATTTAGAAGCCACAACTTACCCATGATGTTTACCTAATTATTGCATGCATGTACTGTAATATTTACTGCTCACAATGGAATCTGGGACCCAGGGCGTCTTCAACTCAAGAGTGAGAAGAGAAAAAAAGAAGAGGGGGGGGGGGGGGGGGGGGGGGGGGTGTTTTTTTT